>JABCKJ010000670.1:0-10247 GCA_018850815.1 Asterophora lycoperdoides
CTCTTACTGTACAGCAATATAACTTCGGATTCCCTTTGCCAGTGTGACCCGGTCCGCTCCCGAAGGTCGCCCTTACACATATTGGACATGAGCCGCTGAAAGCTCGACATCATCCCACCCCTGGCTGACTTGTACTGACTTGTCTTTTGTGAGATATCGACGGAGGACACGTGCTGTGAGATCCACAATACTGGTGCTGGACTGACTGGTGATTTTTCTCTCGACAGCAAGAGCACCAAGCTTTTAGGTGCCAGTGAAAGGATCATTGTCTGAACCAAATCCACAGTCATTGAAGAGACACGTGAGGTCGCCCTTGATGTGAACACCAGCTTTGTTGATACGTAAACTGCGAAGGAAGGCAAGGAGGTTGTGGGGAAGGCTGAGGAAGCCCTGGTCCCCAACAAATTTCGAAAGCTAGATAGTACTAAGGATCAATGTCATGTCAAATGACACACAAGCAGATAGGACGTACTCGAATTAAATAAACAAATTTTGCATAAGCTATGGATATGAGAGAGACACATCCATGGATGCCATTGGATTGGTCCACAGCCCATTTAATGTCAACACTAAAATAGAGGGAGTCCGATGTTGGCAATTTCTCTAAATCTGCCATGAGGATGTCAAGTCGGTTGTTAATCTGGAAAGTTGTCTCTAGGATGGCGTAATCCCAGCCGTCTGATAATGCCAATGGCTCAAATTTCGACTGAGTGGGAACTCGCGATACATTGTAGGAGAGGGAGGGGAAGACACGCTCGAGTTCAGGACCATCAAGTCGCGGAACATTGGTGAAGATGACTTGGGTGTTGACATGGCCATATTGTCGAAGTGAGTGAGGGATACGAGCAAGTGCCGGCATAAATTGATCATGTGCTTTTGTAGGTGTCAGCATCATGCTTCGCACCTCAACGTACTCATTGGACGTGGTGTGAAGAGCCCCAAAGACTGCCTCTCCATTAACCTTTCCAAGATGCTTAGGAACCTAAGATAATCCAGTGAGTATGTGCCAGAGCAGAGAATATGAATAATTACCTTGTGACTGTGATCAATGAAAAGTATACATCCTGAGAGCATCAACATGTGATGGTCCATCTCCCGTGCATGCTTCTCGATGTATGTGTTGTAAAATTCACTGAGAAACTGCGCCGAGGGAACATAGCCTGCATAGCCATTTGGGTCATTCCATGCGCTGAACCGCTCATTGGGGCGGAGCATTCCTGAGAGGGCCGAGTCCATATTAACCTTCACCATCTCAAGATAAAGAAGCTCGAGTTGTTCATAACGACAAATGTGATAAGTCCTCAACAAATCCGCAAAATAAACTGGCCCAAAGCCACGGTGAAAGGATGACCGGAGGAGAGCAGCAACACGGTCGGTGACACCACTCCGATATGTGAGATGGAAAGTAAATTGGGATGCAAGAGGTGGTGGGAGATTGTCTAACACTGACGGTGACCAGCTGGGATAGGTCTCACCACATTCCCCACAATAGAGGCTATACCCCACTATGTAGATGTTGTACTCAAGGTCGACGACACGGCGTGGTGATTTGCAGAAAAATTTGAGTCGCAGGGAGACAACCTGTCCATCCTTCTGCCGGTGGCCTCTACTTTTACACCCAGCACATGGAATCTTTGTGAAGAGGTGGGGAAGCCAGATAAAAAAAATGCGGAGTATAGAAGATGGCTGGCGAGTGTATGCGCCAGCAAAGAATGGTGCTTTTGGCGACAGCATGAAGGTACCGTTGTCGTAGCATGATGGGTGGCGTGACGGATTATGCTCCATCTCCATGCGAAGCTGCTCGCAAAGATCTTTATACTCGTCACCTAGCCATGTTGGCATTGTCACTCGAGATTGCTTTGTTGTCGAAGCATGAGGAGTTGAGGAAGTGGATGGCGCAGGTGTCATGGGCATGCAATTGTCATCAGGAAGTGCCTCGAACTTGTCGGAATCTGCAGAGGCCTCATCATGTTGACCGAGGATGGCGTTCAAGTCATCCTCAGTTTCAATGTAAGCTGGCAGTGCATCACATGCCAAACTTTTGAGGTGCACCGAAACAGATGGTAAGAGGTTTGGTACTGGGGGAAATGACATCTGTCCAGCCTTGAGGATTCTAGGAGTCGTCGATCCAGAGACTAGAGGTGACGGTGTCTTTGGTGTTGCAGAGCCTGAGGCCGAAGGTGCTGGCACCACACTCGGGTTCATGGTCTTGCTCACGCCAGCAGCTGTCTCAGGAAGAACAGCTTGAAATGAAATCAACGTGAGAAACAAGGAGATGATGCATCAGTACACGTACCATGTTCATGTTTGCCACTAATTACCTGCGAGTCTTGTGGCATGCTACCATCTTGACGCGCTACTCGTTCAACAGCCTGCGTGGCATCACGCAGTGGATTTGCCCCAGTAGTTGGAGCCACAGAACTATGTACAACAACTAGACATGTTCAAAATGAGTAAGGATAACAGACACGTGGTAAGAACTGACCGTGAGGAATGGGAGGTATAGGATTCCTCGGTCCTGCCTCTGCATTTTGAGATATCAGCTTGGCTAGAGAAAAAATAGCCTCATCAGTACCAAGGAGCATAAAAAGAGTGGACGGTACTACATACCTTTCTTCGCTGCCTTTTGAGCGGCATAGTCGGCCGTCCCACCCTGCGGCCATTGGTACCAGCGTCGGGCTTGTTTTTGGTACCGGGTGGGCGCCCAACGGGATTTTTGGCGGGTTTCTTCCTTTTCTTCTCTGGAGATGTCATACCCGGCTGCTCGGTGGCTGTTGGGAGCACCGGCACATTGTCGGCGTGGTGTTGGCGTCGCGTAGGTTGCTCCTTACAAGATGCGCAGAACTTTGTTTGCATGAGTTACTTTTTGTACAAAAGCAGTAAGTCAATTCAAACTTAGTTAGGTCCTAATCACACTCCACCTATAGCTAGAGTGCCTCCCGGACTCCTGTGTCACACAGTGTGTGGTTCATACACGGTTGGTCTGGGCAGTTATCTGCCACTATCTGCCCGGCAATTGCCGACAATGCAAGTTGGTCATTGATTTTGAGCTCCCTTGCGAGCTATTTGCGCTGCGAAGCTTTTTTTTGTCACCTTGAGCACTTGTGAGGCTACTACGACTAGTTCTACCTACTCAGAACAATAAAGGATGTTGTAGAACGGCGTGGAGAAAAGAAAGCACTCAAAAAGTTGTCTGCCACCACCAAAAGTTATCTGCCATCGTGGGAAAACATTATCTGCCATTTTCTGAGTCCCGACCACTCATTCAACTTTATGAAATTTCGGCCTGGTTAGCAACTGGTAACAGCAAACCAGCTGCCTACTCTTGCTTCTCATACTTCAAATTGAGTCTCACTGGCTTGTTGATTTTGTTAGAATTTGACCTAGAATAGACGAAGGAAGTATAAGCCTCAGTCCAGTGTAAGTGGCTTTATTTGTGTACTGTACCTAGAATAGATGAAGGAAGTATAAGCTACAGTACATCAGTAAAGGTAAGTAAGATACCAGGCAGGATTAAACTCACCCTCAGTCTAGTATAAGTGACTGAGGGTGTGGAACAAAAACTATAGGTATAGTTGTCCATTGTCGTGAGGATGAAAGGGATAGGGAAATTAAAGGTATCAAAGTATGAAAGGAATGTCCTTTGATCGAGTGTCCACTGCACTCGATCACAGCAGTCACGTTACGGTGATAGACCGAATTGCAACACTCCTCCTCACCATAATGCAGCTCCTCCTTGCATGGAATCCAGGTTATCACAATCCCAGCATGTAGCATAGTTGGTTGAATTGGGGAAGGAGTAGGGCTTTGGCTTTGGTGAACAGGTCAGCTATGTTGTCCTTTGTATTGATATAACAGACAACTAGTTCATTTGAGGTGACGTGTGCGTGAAGGAAATGGTATTTTATATCGACGTGTTTGACACGGGCATGGAGAAGAGGGTCTTCAGATAAATTAATAGCAGTGTTGTTGTCACAGAGGATAGTGGTGGCGCAGGTAGGTGCTAGCCCAATCACCGTGAGGAGTGCCTGAAGCCAAATACATTCTTGCGCTGAGTCAAATGCTGCCATGTACTCGGCTTCACATGAGGAGGTGGCCATGGTCTTCTGTTTGCATGATGCCCAAGATACAGTACTAGAACCTGGTGACTAGGTGTATCCACTGACGCTCCGATGGGTGTCAAGGCAGTTTGCCCAGTTGGAGTCCGTGAATCCTATGAGGGAAGGTGTGGTGTCACCGCCAAGATTGAGATTGAGGTGCCTGGTTCCCTTCAAGTAGCGGATGAGGCAGATGGCAGCATTTCAGTGAAGATAGGAGTAGGAGTCGAGGTATTGAGTTAACTGCTGAATGGTGTATTGGATATTAGGGGGGAGTGAATGTGGCTAAATATAGCAAACAGCTGCAAGGGAGGGATAAGGAAGCCTCTCAATAGCCTCGCATTCCTTGGATGGCAGGATCGAGCACTTTACACAGTGGAGCTTGAGACCAGGCTCTATGGGTAAGGAGAGTGGTGTAGCATCATTCTGTCCAAACTGGGAGATAGTTTTGTCAATTAGTGTGTTTTGCGACAATCAAATGCTATGATGTGGATGGTCCCATTCCACTGCAATGCTGATAATGTATTGAGGTGTACCTAGGTCAGAAATAGTCCAGGCGGATCGCATTTGCTCCTTACACTGGTTGTTCTCCTTGGCCAAGCTCGCTATTGATAAGAAATCATCGATATGGACAGCAGTGATAATTGTACCAGTGTCAGATTTCCTGCAGTAGATACAGGACTCACAGGTGTGTCTAGTGAACCCCCACTTGAGCATATTGTCATTCAGGGTTTTGTTCCAGATGCAGCCTGCCTGTTTCATTCTGTAGAGGCCACGCTGGAGGCACCATACCTGATTCTCCTTGCCTGGTTTCTCAAATCTCTGCGGCTGTAGATGGTCTCCTTCTTGGGTAGGAGTCTATACAGAAAAGCGGTTTTGACATTGATCTGCATTGCATCCCAGCCCATGGTAGTGGCGAGATGCAGGAGTATGTGCCAGGATTCCATGCGTGCGGTCGGTGAGGTTGTCTTAGTGTAGTCTTGACTGTAGACCTGTTTGAAGCCCTTGAGGACAATATGTACTTTATGGCAAGTTACATTCCTGTTCTCGTCCCATTTTGTTGTGAAGACGGGCTTGCTGCAATGGATCTTCTGGCTCAGAGGGACCTCTGATTGCGGGACAAGGCGGTATATGTTTATTTCCTTTATGGATTTCAACTCGTCTCTGTACCCCACTTTCTATTTGTTTGCATCTGCAGTGCCTTTGGCCTCCTCCCAAGTCCTAGGATCCTCCCCGTAGTCCACCAATACTGGATCAATTCCCCTGGATTCGATGATCGCTGCCAAGATCGTGTGGGCACAATCATGATTGAGCCCCTTGATGTCACCTATGTCATTGTCAGGTACTGGTAGTGCCTCCCGTTGCTCTGCTGCAACGTGCTTGAGTTTGTCGAGGAACTGTTTCTGTTCTGCCTGTTGAGCTTTCAGCCTTTCTGCCACTTCTTTTGAGTCTCTGACAGCTTTCGCTGTTCGGGTCTCAGGAGGGTTTGGGGTGTTGGCCTTCTCGGTGGGAATGGTGGCACTGGTCAATCAGCAAGGCGCTTGAGGCTGTTCCTCAACAATTGGGGGTTCAATTAGTGTTTTGAAGTTCAGTTCATCGAACCGAAAAAAATTGCTATCACCTCAAACCGCACTGAAAAAAACTGAACTGCCAGTACTAATTTTTGCCAATCCCCGACATCAGCCGTTCACAGTTTGGCCAAGAGGCCTGAACTCAAAAAATGTCATAGAATCAATGCAAATTGATACGCACCAGGTTTTCCGCATGTTCGCAGGGTCAAAAATTCATTCTACGTAGTGTCATTAATCTACCGACTACTGACTACCATATTGGACATAGGAGCTATGTAATGGTGTGGTCTGAAACAGGGATTCAGCCTTGCAGAGCAGAGATAGGCAAGTAGACTACATACCCAAGTTCTAACCTGCAAGAAGTGCCGTGATGTGCAGTCTCCAAGGGTGCAGAAATAAAAGAGGCAATGAATACATGAGGACAGAAATAGGAGAATAGAGAACATACCGAGGCACAAGGTGGGCAGGTTGCAAAAGCTACAAAAGCCTATGCTACTTTCTGACAACGTCAATACTCACACACACACACCACCCATTCCTACACATTCCTACAGCTATGGCCACGGCGAAGAAGAAGGCAGCCTTGAAACCGAAGTCGACGGAAGCCGTCACACGCTCCCGAAGGCAGAGTCAAGTGTTGGCCGCTGCCAACAAGCTGAAGGAAAAGGCCGCCACCAGGAAACGATGAGTGTCGTCATTGCCAGACAAAGAGGAGGCCCCTACAATGTGGCACAAGGCAAAGCAGGCATGAAACTCAGAGGTCCGTGACAATGAAGAGGAAGATGTTGCTGATGATACAGAAGTGCAGGAGGCCAGCAAGGATGAGGTTGGGGATGTCGAAAATGTCGAGGACGACGAGGATGATGTGGAAGGTGGGGATGGTGATGATGAGGACGAGAATGATGATGTGAGCACATGTTGCCAGAAAACAGTCAAATCGATAACGAACCTTTTTATTCTTGTTGCAGGGGCTTGAGGACCATCATCGGAGCAGCATCGCACTTGAGAAGAATGTTCAAAATAACTGTACCCAAGACATTCTGACAATCTTTACAAAGATTGTCCCCGTCAGGTTTGGCAAGAAGGATGCCATCCGCGGCCGCTGGTGTCTACTATGCAAGTGAGTGGAATAAACCTATGGATTTGACAAATATCAACTGACCTTGACGGAAGGCAAACACCAGGCATCAAGTTACGAAGAGCCTTTTTCATCGGTGGGACGTCTGGCTGTCGCTCACATGCCAGAAAGCACTTTGACATATACGAGCAGCATTGTAAGGATGGAAACATACCCGTTCACCACCACGCACTGCCCAGGAAGTTGTACCGAGAGATGAAGGAAGCTGAAAGGGGCAGGGCAAAGCAGTCAACTTTCAACGGGTTGGTAACCAAGAGTAACGAGTACCAGTGCGAGCGGAGACGAGCGGTTGGTGCTGAAGGGAGCGTTGGGGGCGCACGGTCGGGCCCGACGAAGGTTGTCTGGGTCCGACGCCCGGGGCCGACGAATGTTGTCCGGGCCCGATGCTCGAGTCTGATGCCTGGGCCCGAGAGTGTCTCCTGACACTCCCCTAGAGGTCTGTCCGAAAAATTGCATATTTAAGGCCCTCAAAATGGCCATTTCCCTGTCTGAACATTGCGTATTTGAGCTCCCGCAGCACTGAAACCTTATTTGAGCCACGATTTCTGGTCGCCGGCAGCGAAAAAAAAAATCAGAAGGATTCAGAACAGTAGTCGGTCGATGCTCCCTAAGAAGTTTTCTTATTCCCAAATGGGCTTCGATCTCAACAAAGCAATTGTAGGACTGCACCAGATACGGAATATCCAATTCGATTATGACAATTGTCGAGCTCTTGTTGAAGACCGCCAACAAATCATGGCCCAGCATCAACACGTTTGGTGCCATTCTCCAGCAGAGGGAAGAGGCGGATGGGAGCCCCGACTACACTCCCTACACTTCCAATTTGCATTCCCAGAGCGAAGGCTGCAAAGTAGTGCGCACTAGATATAATAGGTTATACTCCAAATTCCATGCTTTTCTGCATCGTGGCATGATCTCATTCCTTTTTGAGACATGTTTTGAAATCACATGCTGGGAAATTTGCAAAACCCTTGTCCGATATACCGTATTTGAGGCCAATTTTATACCATATTTGAGGCTGATTTTGGGGGATTTTTCTATGGGAGCTTCCGGGGGCCTGCAAGAGGTCACCCGCCCTCCGAGCATCGTGCAGCAATGCTCTAGTCCTTCGCCTTCCCCTTGCCTTTCTTCTGCGCCCTGACAATCTGCTTCAATTCCTCCAAAGATACCAGGTCCTCCCCGTTGTCGACTTCACCTTCTGCATCATCATCCCCTTCCTCTGTAACTGACTTGGGAACCGGAACCCGTGCTGCAACATTGGCCATCTTCAGAGGACTCATGGCATTTCCCTGAGATGCCTGATCCCAAAATTGTTCTTGTCCAATGTCCTAATTTACCTGGGCACTAAAATCAGTCATAGTGTAATGGTAGGTGCAACCCCGCTGAGAGCAAAATCCATGAACTGTCAGTGTAGGTTCAATCCTCGCCCGGGTGGATGGTTTTTATCTGCACTTTTGACCAGGCCTTCCTGACCTTGAGCAATTTTTATCCGCACTTTTGGCTCAGGCATTTTCCCGATTTTGAGGCAGTTTTTATCTGCATAGACCTGAGGCATAAACACAATTTTTGCCCAAATTTTATCTGCACAGGAATCAGGCATCTCAGTGAAATGCCATGGGTCCTCCATCTCCTGATCAGATCACCCCTGGCTGAATTTCCAATAGGCTCATTTGCTTCTGTGGGTGCCACACCTCCCATGAGAATCCCAGCTCCTTCAAAGAGCTCCTTGTCTAGGTTTGCCCCAATGATCAGCCCAATTCGTCCAAATGCATGCCTCTGCAATTAACTGGGTATGGTGCTCAAAATCCTCTGTCCAGCCAGTGCGCCCCTCCTCATGGTTGCTCTCATCCTTGCCCCCCTCCTGCTTGGTCTCACGGCATTCCTACCCCTCAATGTTGCTTCCTCTTCTGCCCATCTCTTCCTCTCCCTATGTTCCTCTGCCTCCCGTGATGCTTTCATCACTCTATTTGTTGCAGCCATATTCTGCAAGCACCACGGACATTGATACCGGAGTTTGGACATATAATCACGTGACTATTTCCATGTCTTATCCCTCTCATCAGGGCCATGTATTCTTAGCTTTTACCTACTGAATACACCGCACCCCAGGTATGTACTGTTGTACAATATTCTTAGCTTTTACCTACTGAATACACTGGACCCCAGTCCTCATTATTCTTTTGTCTTAGCTCAACAATCTCTTCAAGATCTTGTCTGGTTCAGTCAGCCACTGCGCTTAACCTCCTTCAACAGGCTATGGGCCCTGCGCCCTAGACATCAACCGAAGATCTACCTACAACACTCCATTATCCCAATGTCGCAGTGTTCTCTCAAAAATTGTAACCACTCTTTCATTGCCCTAGCAAATCACATGCCAAATGGGAGAAGGCTATGTTTGGCCACCTGATGTCTATCGGTGGTGCCAGAATTGTCAGATAGGCCAGTGCACATGCCATCAAGTTCAAATAGGCTAAGGTAAACAGTTAAACATTTTCTCTCTCTCATCATACCCAACATGGATACAATTCCTGCAATCGTTTGCGACACCATTTTGAATGCAAAAATTTCTATTGGTTATCTCACCAACAAACTTGAACTCCCTTTCTGATTCTCAGCAGCATCCCATGGTGCCACTGACTACACATCACCTGACCTTCCCAACTGCAACAATGTTGAGAGAATCATGTCTCTGCCAACTCCTGCTGACAAAATTGTCCAGAAGCTTTTCCGCCTAGCCCCAACTGCCCAGTCTATTTGATGTCCCCATGCCAAAACTGCTGATGGCCTTTGTTTCCCAGTGTGGGTTGCACAAATGTGGGAGGCAATTTGATATTGTCGGCACATCCAAGCAGAGTGGCGAGAGGCCAAGCTTTTCCTTGACACACGACGAAGCTTTCACAAGGCACCAGCAGATGCACTCCAGAATCTCCTGTTTTCCCTTCCAGAGAATGATGCCCTTTGTGAATTCCATGGCAGTGTCAATAGATGCTTGACAACATGGCTTTGCTGAGGGCAGTGGCTTCACTCAGAACACATTGAACAGCTTGTGTTCTTGCTAAACCATGACATAGCCGCTGCAAACCTCACCCAGAACTTCTTTGTCAAAAGTTCCTACTTCACCGAGCAGATAAAATCTGCATTTGCCAACCCGGAGAACTACACAGTGATACGTTGAAATACAAACTATGGCCTAGCGATGAAGCTGGAGGCGCAATGCTAGATGCCCTAGGACAAACTATAACACCACACACACCAACACCAAAACACCAAACACACAGATCAATGTTGTAGTTCGGGGTGTCGACGCTAGAAAACGTCTGATCTCCACCGAATGAGAAGTTCTGGTCCCTCAACAAGCTCAGCTCGACGAGGGGAACAATGGGCTGTAACAAGTTTTACTTCTTGCACAGAAGGGGTTTGTGTCGTCTTCAAACTAATAGA
>JABCKJ010000671.1:0-10244 GCA_018850815.1 Asterophora lycoperdoides
ATACGTGACTGATGTGACTGGATGGAGGGGGAAGGGGCCGAAATGCACCAGACGTTATAGGGCATGACTCGTCATGCGGAGGTTCCGCCGACGCATGGATTCTCACGAGTTATTGCCTATTCTGTAACGTCGGGGCACGAGACTAGCTTAAATAAATAACTTGAAAATTAAAATTGTCTCCGTAGCAAATCGACGGGTGATATCAGGGTCGATATTCGAGTCGGATTCGACAGCATGCTAGTACATATTACACGGATAGTGGGACTAGGAAAGGCAAGAACTTCAAGAGATACGATGGCTTAACGCGCCCAGCCAGAGTAAAGCATGTCACGTAGAGCCATTGCCTCCTCCTTGTAGTTCAAAGGGCTAATGGAGGAGATTCCGTACCGTGTACGAATGTTTCCCTGTGACAACGAATAGTTCAGAGGACCTGTTTGCCGGAAAAGAAGTCATGGACATACATTGTACTCGTCTTGCTTCGCACGGCATGCAAAGTTGTACGTCGTGCAATTCGCCTTGTGCAAGATTACGTTGAACTTGGCTTCGTTATTATCCTAGTGAACGTAAGCATAGCAAAGTCTACGAGTTGTGCTTCCTACCCTGATTTCGACGAGATCATTGGCGGGCATACCGAATATCGCGAGACCAACATCGTTGAAGCCCTGTAGCCAGGCTTGGCCGGACCAATCGGCGACTGCGAGAGCCATGATGTATCTGGGCAGACATGAGGTCAGTGTCAATTGCAGATCTTGTTTGAACGCACCGATATTCCGGCGCATCGAAAGACTTGTTGCACTTTTCACACCGCCATTTCCCATTCACCTCGATTACCTTCTTGTTACATCCTGCAGTCAGGCATGCGGGGTAACATATATTGTCCGCTTTGATGTGCATGATTGTTCCCCGAATGGAGAAGAAGTCGACCTTGTCCTGTTGCCCAAGTTGAGCTTCCTTCACCTCGTTGATGCTACGCATCTCCGAACGCCTGAACCCGCTCATCGTTCCACCTCCCGCATTGGACTGTGTCTGGAACGACTGGTCAGCTCCGCTTGAGTCATACCAGCCCCGCAATGCGAAGCACTCTTCGATGTCGGGATTAATAGCCATCGTACTTGAGCTGAACATTGAGAGTGAACGACCTACGAAGGTCGGTTATTACGAACGACAGAGAGAATAAAGATATAGACCTACCGCCAAAGTCGCCAACCTTAACACCTTTAAACGCAATAACAGGATTATCCTCCGAGCTGTACTGCTCTGCTTGCTTGCCCCATAGTGTCAAGCGCACTGAGTATCCCGACTGGTCCACCAACGTGAGCTCTCGCTTTGAAATCTACAAAAGGAAAGTCGTCAGGAACAGATGGAATGGATATCAAAGGCTAATTTATGACGCGCCGTTCTGTTTTGCTTTGAAATAATTTCGCTCAAGGGAGCGACCTCCTTGACGATCGCGATAACATCTGAACCCCTTAGTGAGATCAGAACACATCAGGGCAGAGATCAGAACGTACCACAAGTGGAGTCTTTGGGCAATCCCTCTAAACCGCTGAGGTGGACGAAATTATATTTGATCATGGGCAGGTTGGTGGCCTCGTGACACTACAGAGATATTATTTAGTTCAACGAGCGCGTTTTCCACCTGAAGTGACCCATACCTCTTCCACCTCGGTGTTGCGCTCGAAGCTCAACTCGTAATCATTGGCGAGGTTGGAGTACTTTTTCTTCGCCAGATTGACACGAGCTTTGGAGATATAGTAAACCTTACCCTCCTCGAGCCTGGGATACAGCTCATCGACAGTGGCATTGAAGCCAGTACCACGAATTTCGCCCGTCTCATCCATGAACGTGACGTTGAACAACTTCCCTTCTCCCTTTGCGTTTGACCAAGTTTTGATCTCAGACTTCTGGATGACGCGGGCCTTGATCGTCCAGTTGTTCTGATACGGGCTAAGACCTTCGATGGGGAAGATCGAACCACGACCACTTCTGATAGCGGGAGAGGGTGCAGAGTTGTTGGTCTGGAGGTGTCGGATAGGTGGATTTGATGAAGATGACGAAGCAGCGGCGACTGAGGCTTGTGCCGGTGCTGCATGCTGGGGAGGATCAGGCGCCTCTGTGAGAGGTTTCGGGTCGCCAATTTTATCGGCTGAGGTCTCTAGGACGCGCAGCGCCAGGATGATAATCAAGCTAAGAAAAAGGCTCCTTCGGTCAATATAGGGCGTGTCAAAGTCGCGTCGCGCACCGTTTCCCTTGCACGTAGTTGCACGTTAGCTTCTCAATCACAGCAATCGTGTGCTTTCCAATGGTTGCATCGTTGACCATGCCATTGAGCTGAGTCGCGAGCATAGCTTGAAGGAAGTTGATACCGTCCGACATGATGATGCGGTATCTGTCGACGCCGCCTGCGTTTCCAGCGTTGACCTTTTTGATGGAGAGAAATTGGACTGTATGTGGTCCATTAAAGAGCTCTTCGTTTTCTGGAGGAGCATTGGCGAGACGAGAGCAGCAGCCTGCTGTGAGCTGAACCATTTCTCTGGATCGTGTCCGAGTCGCAGAGGCTCGCAGAGGGACAAAGGTGTGACAGGACGCGCAACTGTGGCGTGAGAAATGTAGTCGCCCTTGACGCTTTTTCCTTCCCTGGATGGATTTACAACTATTTTCAACTTGAAGCTTGAAGTTGAAGCTTCTTCGAAGTTCCATCTCCATTCTCGTTTACGATTTACAAGTCCGGAACGGCCAGGACCGCCGGGTAAGACCTTGACGAGTTCACGAGGTCAAGCCAACTAAATCTCAGGGTAATTAAGTGTGATGATTATAGAAAATGCTAGCATGTACTAACCAAAAGTAGGTACGTTGAAATAACACAAACATATAGTAGTAACTTAGCTTGGCGTCCAGATTCCATGGCATCCTTATCGGTGTACCAGTACAACTCAGCACCTCTTCAATGCTGCCCGTCTCGTCGCATCTCGTCCAGCCTTCAGGAGTACTGATAGTTCGTTCCCACCTGTGCCGCGCACCGGTCCCACCCCGGAAGCTCGACTTTCCTCCAACTTGGCCATCATCGCGCTCACGGGACACCCACCGCGTGCAGATGTCTGTCGTGACATCGTCACGACATACAGGCACGCTATCCTCATGTGCCGGTCCCTCAATCTCTTCAAGGCTAGCACGGCGTTGTCATACGGATCCCGAAGCGTGGGGATGTTCTGCGCCAAAACGCGGACAGATTTAGGAGTCGCGGCCAGGAAATTCAGGTACTCCCGATGCCTACCCGGCATGTAGCGGCGCATCCTTTCCATGAAACTGCGGTCTGCCCTCTTGTTACTCTCCGAAGGGGCAGGAACCCGCCTTTCCCGCAGCGCGTGGTCAATGTCAAGAAAGAGGTCCAGTGCGTGCATCACGCTGCTCTGGCCAGCTGATGGTCCACTCAAATCCAGATTCTCCGAGCCCTCGATCCCCTCGTAAATCCACTTGGGCGCGTTCGGTCCCTTGGCGCCGCTTCCTTCGAACCAAGGACGAATATCGAAGTAGAATGTGTGTGGATCGCACATGGGACGCACTGACTGGATGACCTCGTCGATATCGCCAATAATCCCCGCCAGCCGATTAAGATCCCGCGACACCTTTGAGATCGTCGTTAAATCAGTAAATTTGGGCAGGTTGGTGTAGTCATCGATGATGCGTAACATTTCGACCCCCCGGAACTCGGCCCTGGCCGACGCGAGATAGAAGTTCCTCTCGTCTTCCGTTCCGGAGAAAAGGTTTGTAAATTGGACGTTATTCGAGGAGAGGGGTTGGCTGGGGTCAATGGGCTCGCAGTTCCAGAGGACCGTGTCGGCGAAAGTCAGAACTGGGGCGATACCGAGGCAACGGGATACAGCGACGAGAGGGACAGCGAGTGATTTCGGAATGAGGATGCCGGCGGCGCTGTCTGACCGTGGTGGTTGCGAGTGCACATAGAAGTTAACCAGCCACGCAAGGACAAGATGAGCGCGTTGTAAGAGACGAAGGTCATGTTGTAGGAGTTCGGTATCAAGAACCGGCCACTAAACAAGAGCGACTGTAAGGAAATTTGAACGTCGACGATCAGGATGCCACTTACCGCCCTAATACTACATCTCCAAGCGTCTCCTAGAGGCCTCTTCGCGATAGCTTCCTCCGTGTCGTCGTCTCCCAGGCACAGAATCTCATTAGCCTCGGTCAACGCGTGCTCCCAAATGTGAAATGTCTCCGGCAGATGGGGGATCTTGCGGGGAGGAAAGAAACCCGTTTCTGAGTCGATGTCAAACTCGATATGTGAACGACGTTCAACGAGTGCTCGGTGGTAGTTGGCCTGGAGGGTGGAGGTGAACAGTGACATGGCGAGGCGGAAGAACAGCCTGAAGAAGTGCGGGGGCGAGGGGAGAAGGTTGATGACGTCCATACTCTCGAGAAAGTAATGGAGGGGATGGACGGGATCCTTGCTTGCTTGGCTGAAGTGGGGATTCGACGCGTCAGCACACGCTCTTTTATAACCAAATCTGCAGTGCGCATCTCCGCCACATCAGATTTGAGTTTGTATGAGCGCAGGCGGGCGTTCCATGCAATATATTGGCCAGTTCTGTGGTTCGCGCAGACACTGGCTCAGGCCCCTTTCGGATGAGTCTGCCGTGCGGCTCCCGGCTTGCAATAGGGCCATCGAATACCTCCGTTGACTGAATCTTTCTATCTGGCCCTCGATCATAATCAGGTACTTATCTAATCTCAGTGAGTTGAAATACGATTCTCACTCATTTTGATACCAGGGAAACTTAAGACTAGCCGCTAGCGCGTCTCAGCCAGCCCGTGGCTCTCATGCCACTCTGGTGGAGCTCCGGTGGCTTAGCAACATACTCAATGGCGGTAGTCGTTGTGCGGTATCTTCTCAGTCTGAGCGTTCTGATAATGTACTTATTATGATTTATCTCTTGCCTATCGGCGTTCGCCGAATTTCAGCTAGCCATCACCAATTAGTGATCTGGCCAAACACCCTTCAGCTTCAAAGTTCAGGTAGCTTCAGGTGCCAGGTCGCCTTCCCATTTGGAACAAGTGTGGAACCCCATGGGTGGTTTGAAATCGCTCACAGGTACATCGATGGGTCCACAACAGACCATGGGGGCCTAGAAACATAATCCTGTCCAATGGCATTTATTTTTTGACACTCAAATCGGTGGGCGTAACCGGTCATAGGCCCCTTTGGCCAAGTGGGTGTCTGGATTCATTTATCGCGTCGCTGTGCAAGTTTAATTGCGCAATCCGCGGCATAATGTTCATGCCGCATAAAGTGTAGGTAGAGCCACACGACTAAACTTCTGCCTTGGCCGTTGGGCACCCTCCCGAGGACCAACACAAGGCATTGAAATGATGAAATCCGCCAACGCCGATAATTATGGGTTGGTTGTAATTATGATACGTGCGGCGACAGCACACAATTAAACAAAATATTTATGGACGATTGAGCTGATGCTTCCACTTGAGCCAAATGAAGTTGCCATCCCCCCCATTGTCTTTGATCTCACACTTGCGCCGAGCGACTTCAAGGACCTTCTCCTTGACGCCCACCTTCCCGTTGCGAATACCCTCAAAGCTCGAGAGTAATTCATCAAGGGTGACACCGGTTCCTCCACCGGCGCTGTGCGAACCACGGACCATAGTCCCGATTTCATCTTCAGTCGGCAACGCGTACTTCATTGGTTTGTGAGTGACGGCGTCAGACTTCAGGTGTTCCGGAACCAAGAGGCTGGGCGCCGAAGAGATGTAAGACGAGGTCGGCGCGAAGAACCGGGACACGATTTCGTCAGAAACCTCCTCCAACTTAGAAGGAGACCATGGGAGAAGCGTGCCGCGTTTCTGTTTCTCTTTCCCAAGAACCGCCCTGACACCTGTGGCAAAATCTGGAGTGGCAAGATTCTGGTATTCGCGAGTGTTTCCTTTCAGGAGGAACAGATATGATAACCATGGGTGAATTACTCACGCAGTATGCAGTTGCGATCTTGAGCTCCATCTCTAGCGCTTCGAGGAGGGTCATACCCTTGCCGAGACGGATGGCCTTCAGCGCGACCTTCAAGCTGGTTGGACTCCGCAAATACAGGGAAGCTAGCACTCGTTCTGCCCATTGAGAAATAGCAGGAGACGTATGTCCCTTTAAGGATTCCAGATCCGTGATGATGTTTTCGACTTTGTTGTGGCGGAAGGCATAGTCAAGAGCGTCTCGAACGTCGCTGACAAACGCCAAAGGGGGCTCTTCAGGTAATCGTTCGGCGGTGAATTCTTCAAGCGTACTGTTAATGGCGCTGGCGTGGGCATTTTCCAAACCGGACAATCGGTCAAGGAGGATGGGGATTCTTCGAGATGGAACGTAATGGGTTGCAAAACCACTCTCGCTATGGTACTTGGTAAGAGGAAAGCAAAGGACTAATAAATAGAAATGACTCACAAGACGTGTCTCCCATTCAGCGTCTCGCCAGTCAAGGCAAGATACGTCCCCAGCTCTCCATCCAGCCTTGACATAAAATAGCTAGCACCCACGTCCGGAAAATAGCCAATTTTAGTTTCGGGCATGGCAAAAACCGTGTTCTCGGTTGCAATTCGGAACGGCGCGTGCGCTGCCAGCCCGACGCCACCTCCCACTAATAGCAAAGATTAATGTGCGTATCAAGGTTTGTGACATCAAGACTCACTTGTGTGGCCATCGAGAATAGTGACGTATGGCTTTCGTAGACTTGCCAAGATGTAGTCCATTTCGAATCTGGGAACGCGTTAGCAGGGTGGTTGGGTCACAGGAGTTATACTCCTTACTCTCGCTTGAAGAAATCAATTGCCTCAGCACGAGTTTCTGGGTTGGCGGCTTTCTCCACGACACCTAGCCAAACCATCAGCGTATTGGGATCTCAAGTTGTAACAATCCTCACCCGCAACATCACCTCCCGCACAAAACGCCCGACCTACACCAGTTCCTACTATCGTGTTGCAAAGATCAGAAGCACTCCATTCCTTGACATTGTGGTGGAATCAGACAAGGTCACGACATGCAAGGGATACACTTACCTCGATTTTGGGACGGAGAAGCTCCAGAACAGGCTCGTTCACCGCATTCATTTTCAAAGGTCTGTTGAGGACATATGTGCGCACGGCCAAGTTGGACTCAAAGAGCACAGGGGGCTGAGCACAGTCTTTGGTGAGGTGATACCCAACAACAGGTAAATTTCTTACCTCTGAGGTGGCAGACGTGGACATCATTTGCTGAGCAACGGCGCGAGTCCTGAGCGAGGCGCGAGCACCATTGCGAGACATGCCCTTGAGAAGGCTTGTGGTCAACATCCGGCCAAAACGTAGGTGTGGTGGAGTTCCGAGTTCAGCGCGAAAAAGGTTCACGCCCTAGGGTTAGGGTCGGGCTTCATTCCTGGTCAGTGGTTTGTGCTTTGACCAAGATCTCTGACAATCCGATTTCACCATGGATCTGCTCCCACAGGAAGGAACTCGTATCAAACTAGCTGACTACCTGGGGACTGTGCGTTTTGTCGGCAACGTCGAAAAGACGTCTGGAATATGGCTAGGCGTCGAATGGGATGATGCGCGCCGTGGCAAGCACGATGGTATCAAAGATGGCAAGCGATATTTTACCTGTCGGTAAGACCTGGCTCTGGGCTCTGCACCTTCGCTTTCGACGCGTCCTTTTCGTGACGGATACATTTGAACATAGTGTCTGGAACGCAGGGTCGTTCATTCGGCCATCGGCAAATATTTCATATGGCAAGTCATTCCTGGAGGCCATGACTTCAAAATACATCGAAGCCCCCCACGGTTCTGAGTCCCAAGAAAAGGTCATACTGGGATCCTCGCAAGGGGCCATCGTGGTCCAGGCCGTACGTCTGGATAAGATCAGAGGGAAACTTGCGGATCTATGCCGACTACGTGAAGTCAGCTTGGACAACCAAGAGGTCGCAAGATGCGACGCGGCAGGGGCAATACGAGCGACTTGCCCAGGTGAGCACTTAGACTGTGCAAATCTGCACCCCCTGGTTACTATTTGTTTCCTTTTAGGCATCCGTGGTCTTGACCTTTCCGCCAGTCTTCTCCCAAGTTGGGATATCGTTGCATCCATTGTACGAGAACTGCCTGCTCTCCAAAGGCTCGCCCTAAAGTTAGCATCGTATTCTTTATACCTTGAGCTATTCTCAGGCTAATGCAGTCGAAATCGGCTTCAGCCTGCTATGGACCTCGCGGTCATGAAGACAGCGTTTGTACACCTTATTGAATTGCAGCTCAATGGCACTATGTTGACTTGGCAAGAAATGGAAACTGCTATCGCTGCTATGCCAAACCTCGAGCTTATTGAGATGGGTCACAATTCCCTAACACAATTGCAAACGGAGAGATCCCTGCCTCCAAACCCAAACGAGTCTGTCCGGGTGATCAATCTTGATAGTAATGCTTGCTCCGACTGGGTCCACTTGTGGAAATCCTTGAACCATTATACCTCGTAAGTCACTTTCTCCGGACATCTGAGCGCGTTGCGAATAACGACTATACAGTTTGCAGCGACTTTTAATAACGTCCAATTCCATTGGTACTATCCCTTTCCCAGAGAACGCACAGCAAGGGTTACCCAGTGTAAAGCACTTATCACTATCGCACAACAAGATTGACGCCTGGAGTGACGTGGACGCTTTGTCGTCCTGGTGCCCAGGCCTGGAAACCCTGACGCTAAGCGGAAACCCGTTAACCAGTCGGTTTTTACAGCGTCACCATCTCATTCTATGTTGCCTGAAGCCGACTTTCTTCTCAGGTCAAGCACAGGCGCGACATTCACGACCCTTCACCATATCCAAAATCCCGACCCTGCTGACGCTGGATGGAGCGGTGGTATGTTGATCCCGAGTGTCACGGACGCGGACATAGTGTGGCCTGAACTACCCTTTTATGTCCACAGATATCTTTTAGAGAACGCGCCGATTCTGAGATTTTATACTTGACCCAGGTCATTCGGGAGGCCGGATCAGAGGAAGAGCGTGTCAAGAAACACCCACAGTGGTTGACTCTATGCGAGAGTATGTCAAGCCTGTTTTTCCTGCTGTCGCCACTGGACCCAATGAGTCCCCTATTCCCTGCACAGAGCACGGTAGACCCGATGAGGCTGAGAAACGCAGCAACTCCCAGGAAAAGCTCAGTCAACGGTTGATTGGTGGGGTTTCCGGGATTACCTTTTCATTTTCTTTCTCACACAACTCTCAAGCACTAAATCTATACCGGAGCCTCAGCCCCACTGTCAATGACCACGTCCAGGCGTTGGCGTCGGAGCCCCTTGTTCTGCGGGTTCTCCCCACGATGACGCTGCGCACGCTCCGTATGAAGGTTGGCAAGATGCTTAAAATAAAGACGACGATCCTCTTTTGGTTACTACAAGCTGATAGGACGCTTGTGGATTTGGACGTGAATCGGGACCAACAGGGCATAGATTGGTTGGGTCTGGACGAGGGTGCGAGTATTTTGTTTCATGTAATGCAGGCGTAAGTAATGAAACGGTAGTATAGTCTGGGAATAACTTACTGGTGGAGTATCAATTGCGCCATCTCAAATTTGGAAGATACTGTAGACCTTATTGCGGGAGGCAAACCTGTTGGACCCATAAGTGCACATCTTAGCCCGAGATGACGTCAGGAAAGGTGTGTGCCTTGTAGGGACTTGCATTTGTTTCCATCGGCTGAGAGTAAGTCTGGTGCGCGGCGCATACATAAGGCCGCATAACGTGTTGTCCATTTGGGTCATGACAATAATTACAACACACGACCCCATCGTTGGGTGGAGGAAGACTGACGTACCACGGCTGCGGGCTAGTAGCCGATGAGCTGCGAAGGAAACATCGTGGCGCTCGAAGCTGGAGCCAAGATGGCGCACAGATGCGGTGGGGCGATAACTGTCGGGTTTTTCTGTCGAAAAATGTGGGGCAGCAAATTTCGGCACTCGAAGAATAGTGTTTCATGACGTAGAGCAGCTCAAGGAGAATACTTGGCGGTTTTGGGTTTCCTCGTCGCGTTCAAGCGCCAAAGAGGTTCCCTACACCGGTGCCTGAAATGTGACCAAATATTCTGGCTCCCACGATTTCTCTCCATGCTGATTTAATAGGGTGGCTACCTCGCACCCACATGTGCCGAATCTGGCTGCCCACCACATGTCTGCCCTATTGTCGGCACATTGGAAAAATCTCTGGCCACCACATTCTC
>JABCKJ010000672.1:0-10244 GCA_018850815.1 Asterophora lycoperdoides
TTTTCCAATATATCACCTGAGCATATTAAAATTTATTTCAAAATAAGATCTGATCATAAACAGTGGTGTTTTTTATTGTATTTCCACAGAATGGTCTGGGAAAATGTTGTGACTATAATTGGCATTTGGGCACAAGATTTCCCCAATATTTTCCAGAAGAATATTGGTTGGTGCACTCAGTGTGTCACCCGGGGCATACTCCGGCGCCGGCTGGTGTCGCTGATTGTAGTATCGCTCCATGTCGTTTTTTGCCTTGGCGAGTGCTGATTTTGCCTCCTCCTGGGCCTCTTTCATCCGCTCCACGAATTCCTCGGCAGACTCATTTTTTGCCGTTGCGCGTCTCAGCTCGAACCCCATGTGCGGGTGTCAGCCGGTGTCCAGGAGGAACGGGGTTTGCTGCGTCGCCATGTGAACGTGGTTATTGTTGCTGAACTCGGCGTCTGGCAGCAGGTCCTCCTAGTGGTTCTGTCGTTCATTACAGAAAACCCAGAGGAACTGCTCCAGTTTCTGGTTTACCCGTTTGGTCTGTCCGTCGGTCTGAGGATGGTAGGCAGTTGACGCAGCTAGCTTGATTCCGAGAAGGTGATACAGCTCTCGCATGAATTCGGCCACGAACTGTGGTCCTTGGTCAGATACAAAGGCGTCGGGGAGTCCGTGCAGCTTCCAGACATGGCTCTGAGGGCCGTGCATGGCCAGGAAGTGGGCGCGCTTTCCGACCGAGTCCACTGTGTTCATGATTGCATTGTGTCCATTGGACTCTGGGATCTTGGTGATGAAGTCTACCGATACCACCTTCCACCGGCCTTCCAGGATCGGAAGCAGCTGCAATTCACCCACTGGAACCTGGCGACGGGGCTTGGTCCGGAGGCACATGTTGCAGGTTCCGGAATAGGGAGCGGCTGCAATTCACCAACCGGAAGCTGGCAACGGGGCTTGGTCCGAAGGCACATGTCGCAGGTACTGGTGTATCGGCCTATGTAGCGTGACATTTGGGGCCACCAGTAGTTATGCGACACTAGCTCCAGCGTCTTCCACTGACCAGGGTGGCCTGCGATCTTTGAGTTGTGATTGTGCTCGACAATCCAGCGACAGAGATCCGATAGGTTCAGGATGTAGATGCGCCTCCGAAACATGAGTAGGCCATTCTCCTCCCCCCATTTGCCAAAACAAAGGGAGTGTCTGGCAGTCCGGGATGCCTTGACCAGCTGTGCTGCCTTTGTAACCAAATCCTCTTGTGCGCCCTCCCGATTACCCTTCCAGATGGCCTTGGCTATGTCGTCCTCCTTGCCGATGAGCGTGAGCCCTTCAGTCGCACGAACAGCAAAGAACTCTGAGGCAACCCAGAGTTTGTCAATGTCCATTGGCATGCCCATAAGAAGCAGTCTAGGGGCAGCGCCAGTGGTGGGCGCGACTACCAGTTGGGTCGGTGGGGTGACCGGGGTCAGTGTGTGGAAGGGAGCGGCAGGCAACCAGCGGGACGTCAGGGCCATGAACCGGACTGCCGTTAGAGCTGACGGTCAGTCCAGGGGCTTGGCTGGAGTGGCGCATCTGGCAAAGTCAGCCTCCATGCACATGATGAAATCCTGGGCCTGAGCCGCTTCCATCCACTGCTCTACTATTCGGTTGTCCAGGCGTCCGGTGGCAATGGCTCCGAGGTGATCGTTGAGCTTCCGATCCAGTCCCCATCAGAACTTCAGGACGAGGGAGCGGCCGTCCCTGTAGTTCACCTTCTTCCAGAGCAACCGGAAGGTGTCGACGTAGTCATCGATTGGCTGGCGATTCTGGTAGTAGGCGTCGGACACCAGTGCAAGCGATGTGTGGGGTTCTACGTCTGGGTTATGGAATTTCCGTTGAAACTCCACTGTGAAGGCCTTCCAGTCAACGAAGCATTTCTCCACTCTTCAATGGTCAAAAACCTGGGCCACGAACTCGGCTGCCTGACCGTGTTGCATGAACGTCAGCACCCACCGGATGGTGGTGTAGTCGTCTGGGAACTGTGAGGGTAGGAGTTCCATATACAGCTTGCAAGCCCTCATGAACTCTTCTCCGGTTGCCCAGCTCCTGTCGTAGACCGGGGGTAGGGCTGGTCACAGATGG
Organism: Asterophora lycoperdoides; assembly: GCA_018850815.1. NCBI lineage: Eukaryota > Fungi > Basidiomycota > Agaricomycetes > Agaricales > Lyophyllaceae > Asterophora > Asterophora lycoperdoides. The sequence goes on from JABCKJ010000672.1 coordinate 2,098, forward strand.
TCCATGGCTCGGATGCAGGCCGCTTTCGCTTCCATCTCTGCCTGGACTTTGGCCCAGGCCTGCACTCTCGCCTCCATGAGGATCTGAGTCCGGATTTGGGCTAGGTATTGGAACAGCCCTTCTCAGTCAGTGGGTATCGGCTCCACTGCCGGCAGCAGTGCTGGTGGTACAGGCTCGGGGGTCAGAGCCGGAGGAGGGGGGGTTGGTGTCAAATGAGTGACCAGGCAATCCAAGATGGTCGAGTTGGCTTGGAAGGATTGGACGAGAGTGGACAGCAACGTTTCCAGGGTGGCTAATCGCTGCTCAGTCATCAGGGGCAATGGAGCCGGCAATTGTTTCTTCATGGTCGGGTCAGTCGACATCTCAAGACGGGGCAAAGGGGCAAACTGGTGGGCAGGATGGCAGTGTGCTCTACGCGCTGACGGATCTGCTGACCTAGCCAGGTCTCTAAATACTTTTGTTATGCTGTAAGGGTGACCTTCAGGAGCGGACCAGGTCATGCTGGCAAAGGGAATCTGAAGTTATATTGCTGTACAGTAAGGGGAACGTATATACTACGCACCTGGCAAAGGGAATCTGACGATAACAAAAGTGGGGATCCCTTTGCCAGAGCATCGATTATATGTGAGGACTGTGCAGTGCAATGCGGGCCAACATGCAGATCACGCGTGTTCGGACATGTGCCTCGGCAAGGCGCGCCTCGTGTCGGAAGGCAAAAAATGGGTAAGGAATGTAGTGTAAAGGAGCAAAGAGAACCAATATGTACCTCGCACCAGTGCGAGCGAAGATGAGCAGCCTGGGCGTCTGAGGCATGAGTTGGAGACGCATGGTCAGGCCTGACAAATGTGTGGGAGTTCCAGGACCTGATGTGCGGGCCCGACTCCTGGGTCCGGTTCCCAGGCCCGAGAGTGTCCCCTGACACCGAGTGAACATGGTTATTGTAGCTGAACTCGGTGTCGGGCAGCAGGTCCTCCCAGTCATTTTGTTGTTTGTTGCAAAACACCCAGAGGAATTGCTCCAGTTTGTGGTTTACTTGCTTGGTCTGTCCATCGGTCTGTGGGTGGTAGGCAGTGGAGGCAGATAGCTTTATCCCAAGAAGGCAATACAGCTCCCGAGTGAACTTGGCAACAAACTGTGGTCCTCGGTCGGAGACAAAAGCGTCAGGGAGACCGTGCAGCTTCCAGACATGCCGTTGGTACAGGTTAGTGGCTCCGAGCACCATGCATCTCGTGTGTGTGGCCAGGAAGTGGGGATGCTTTCTGACCAAATCCACGACGTTCATAATCACATTGTGTCTGTTCGACTCCGGGAGCTCGGTGATGAAATCTACCAACACCACCTTCCACTGGCCCTCTGGAATCGGGAGAGGCTGTAACTCGCCGATCAGGAGCTGGTGGCGAGGCTTGGTCTGGAGGCACATGTTGCAGGTGCTGGTATACTGGCCAATGTAACATAACATTTGGGGCTGAGCAGGCCATCCTCCTCCTCCCATTTGCTGAAACGAACCCGATCCAGCGACAAGTCGGTCGGCTCGCATATCGGCTCCTCCTCCCTTGCTCCATGAGTCGGATCCATCCAGTCTTCCATGTTGTGAAGCTCATTTCCGCTGTCGCAGACCCAATTCCCGGCCGCTGACCAAACCCGCCCCTGCTGCCCGACATCATCGATGATGAACCTCACTACAAGATGGAGAAGATTCTGGACAGTCGCATATTCTGGAAAAAGCTACAGTACTGCATTCTTTGGAAGGGCTATGGCTACAAGGACGCATCATGGGAGCCCAGGGAGAATGTCGCCACCCCGGACCTGGTCCGCCAGTTCCACCGAGACAATCTGGATGCCCCCCAACACATCAAGGGTCTTTCATCCGCTCCACGAATTCTTCTGCCAACTCGTTTTTTGCCGTTGCGTGCCTTGGCTCGAACCCCATGTGCGGGTATCAGCCAGTGTCCAAAAGGAACGGGGTTTGCTGCATCGCCAAGTGAACGTGGTTATTGTAGCTGAACTCGGCGTCTGGCAGCAGGTCTTCCCAGTCGTTCTGTCGTTCATTACAGAAAACCCAGAGGAACTGCTCCAGTTTCTGGTTTACTCGTTTGGTCTGTCTGTCGGTCTGCGGGTGGTAGGCGGTTGAGGCAGATAGCTTCATTCCGAGAAGGTGATACAGTTCTTGAGTGAACTCGGCAATGAACTGTGGCCCTCGGTCGGAGACAAAAGCATTGGGGAGACCTTGCAGCTTCCAGACATGCTGTTGGTACATGGTACAGGTTAGTGGCTCCAAGCACCATGCATCTTGTGTGCATGGCCAGGAGAGGCTGTAACTTGCTGATCGGGAGCTGGCGGCGAGGCTTGGTCTGGAGGCACAAGTCGCAGTTGTTTAGTCATAATCGGTTTGCACCCCTTACTATAGAGCACGCTAATAAAATCATTGTTGCCGCTACCTCTACCGGTGCCCCGACCAACAAAGACATACTCCTTCCCGACTCAGACAATGAATCGCCCTTTGTCAGCCCTGACGCCCCTGTCAGATATCTGGACGTGTCATGCCGCAGTCTCCTGAAGTGGGAGAAGTGCATGCCCCAAAGACTGGTGGTAGCAGCGACAACCGGTTGGTCCCTAGGCCTCAAGGTAGAGCTAGAGACGACCAACAAGCAGCAAACCATCTCGGTCTCGGCCCTACTGGACACTGGCACTACCAGCTGTTTCCTGAACATGGGCTTTGTGGAGCGACACCAGCTCACGACCCGCCGTCTCAGCCAGATCATCCCCGTCTACAATGTTGATGGCACTGCGAATGAGGCCGGAGGTGTTAAGAGTGTCGTAGAAGCAATCCTATGCTACAATGGCCACACCGAATGCATCCTGTTCACTGTCACGAGTCTTGGCAAGCAGGATAGGATCCTCGGATACACCTGGCTCAAGGAGCACAACCCGGAGATTGACTGGTTGACTGGCCAGGTCAAGATGAGTTGGTGCCCCGCTCGGTGTGACACTTGTCAGGATGCAGCCTGCCTGGAACTTCAAACCCGGTCCAAGCTGCAGGCTACTATCAGGGCCTGTCATGCGGAGGGGGTCCCGGAGACCAAACCTGACTTTTTGGCCCCAATTCGCACTCCCAAACTAAAGTCAGAGGCTGACAAGTTCCTCCCCTTCACTCCAATATTAGGTGAGGACTCGGAGTCAGGCTCTCCGGACCAATCGGACTTTGACCCAACCAAGGCTTTCCTCTTGGGTGATCACATCTACGCCACAGTGATCCATCCATTGCTTTCGGAAGAGCACATCCGGGCAAGTCAGACCATGTCGCAGCACCTTGCAGAGGCCTTTGCAGCCAATACGACACCGAAGTCCTTCCGGAATGCCATCCTGAACCATCTCCACCACTTTGAGGATGTTTTTGCTAGTGTTTTGAAGTCCAGGCTTGAAGCCCAAAAATGACCGGACCTCAGCCTGAAAATGACCAGTGATGACCGGACTTTCAGGTCTGGGCTTTGCGGTTCAAATAGGTTACCAGGCTTGGGCTTTGCCATTTGACAAATTTGACCAACTGCACATGACTGATCCAACGACCAGTCATGACCAGTCATTTTTGAGTGCCACTTGAATTCAAAGTGGTGTGACATCTTGCACACTACCATCTACTTTTCGTTTACTTTTTGCTGACAACTTGACCTATGCATTGCAGAGTCACACAACGAAGACAAGGTGATGGTCGACGTTGGAGGGAAATGACCCAACGAGGGCAGACCCCATTGGGGAAGAGCTGCATGGTAAGTCCCTTACGCCCACCACATCAGGCAACAACACTGAGTACCACCACACCACGGCCCCCCAAAATCTGCACCTCCCCTGCGCACAATTCCATAGCCATCTTACGTCTGCCATGCCATGCTCAATGCCACTGTTGCCATATCATGGCCTCCCAAAACATGTGCCTTCTCTGTGCACAATGCCATTGCCATGTCACGGCTGCCACACCATGCTCAGCGCCGCTGTTGCCACGTCACGCCTGCCACACCATGCTCAGCACCCGCCGTTGCCACGTCACAGTCCCCTGCCATGTTGCGCATGCATCGCCTTGGCCCACAACACCCCCACCATATTCAAAACACCCCCGCCGTGTTCCGCATGCATCGCGGTGGCCCACAATGCACCTGCCGTGTTTGCAACACCCACAACTTGTGCATGGTTGCACCTCCATGGCCACTGTACTGTATGTTATTCTTATTTTGTTATCCATCTGTGTTCCATGTACTGGTAATTTTCCTTAGGTATCAATGTATTCTGTAGAAAATAGATATATCAGTTATTCTTGTCGTAGTGTAATTTTTTTGTGTGTCAAATGACCAGTCCGAACCGGTCATGAGACCAATCGCAAGCCCGGTGTGACCGGTCAAGTGAATTGCTAATTGGCAAATATTTCGGACTGGTCACGGGTTTGGGCTTTCAGATGCGAGAGCCAAAACCAGACTTGACCGGACCTTAAAACCCTAGTTTTTGCCAAAGTGTCGTTCAACTCACTCCCGGACCGGAAACAGTGGGACCACTCCATCGAACTGCTACTGGGCTCGTTTTGATAGCCTCTCTCCAGCGGAACAGGTCAAGCTGGATGCTTTCCTTGAGGAGAATCTTGCTTTGGATTGCATTCACCCCTCCAAGTCACCGATGGCATCACCGGTCTTCTTCATCAAAAAGAAGGATGGTTTGCTTCAGCTGGTGCAGGACTATCGGATGCTCAATGCCATCACAGTGAAGAACTGATACCCTCTCCCGCTCATCAGCAAGTTGGTCAACAACCTTTGTGGAGCATGGTACTTCACTAAGCTGGACATCTGGTGGGGCTACAACAATGTCTGCATCAAGGAGGGCAATGAATGGAAGGCTGCATTTTGGACCAATCAGGGGCTCTTCGAGCCGCTGGATATCCGTTTGTTATTGACGGATAGAAATTTCAATACTAGTTTCTATGATCCAGCAGGAGGTGGAGATCCCGCCACCTTCCAAACAATGATGAGCAACATTTTTCGGGATCTGATCTCAGAGGGAGTTTGCGTCTTTTTTTTTTTTTTTTTTATCAATTAATGTGCTTCAGGTGCTTAGCGCCTACGTTGCACGGTACAGCCAGTCGGTATCTACGTACGAGAGCCACAGAATGCCACACCCCCCTGCTTTTGGCAGAGAATAAATGGGCTGGAATATTCCAGACTGTTTTAGGCTGTGCTCCTCTCTAAAAACCTGTGCTACGTGAGCAAAGTTTGTGCATGTGGGATGCCGGCGACGGGTGCTTGTGAGGTGAGCAGAGTGAGAAAACAAGCAGCACAACGGTGTGCTTTTCTGAGTAGAAACCTGTAATGGTTAGTAAAGATCGGAGAGCCAGGGTGTCGAGAGCGGTTATGAAACCAATTAGGTGGGGATATGGTAGGGTAGTAGGGTGGTGGGATCATGGTGTCAGGTGGGCTTGGGAGGTCTTGCTGGAAGAAATGGCTGTGATCTTGAAATGTTTCATGGCGCGGATGAACCTGAGGAGGTGGGAGAGGAGGTAAGAGAGTAACTCAGCTTTGCACTTGAGTTTGCAGCGAAGGTGGAGGTGGTGCTCATGGCGGTAGTGGGGGCACTCCATGAGGAGGTGACATACAGTCTCGACTGTGATTGCAACGACTCAGCCATCAAAAAAGTTGTCACACCACTAGGGAGTTTGCGTCTACCTCAATGACATCCTGATTTACACACGGGACCTTGAGGAGCATCGTTGGGTAACACGACTCGTACTGGACCGGCTTCGCAACACCAGCTGTTTTCGCAAACACCAGCTGTTCTTAAAACCTGAGAAATGCGAGTTTGAACAAACCAAGCTCGAGTATCTCAGACTGATCATCTTTCACGGGATGGTGGAAATGGATCCAGTTAAGGTCGCCGGTGTGTCGGAGTGGCCTGCCCTGAAAAACAAGAAGGAGGTGCAAGCCTTCTTAGGCTTCACCAACTATATTGGCAATTCATTTGGGACTTCTCCCATCATGCCTGACTGCTCTTTGATTCGACTGGAAAAGATGTCACCTGGTGTTGGAGGCTGGCCAAACAGGAGTTGTTCACCCGACTGAAGTCGGCCATCACCTCCTGACCAGTCCTCACCTTCCCAAATGATGACCGACCCTTTTGGAATGAGGCTGACTCTTCCGATGTTGCAACCAGAGCAGTCCTCTCCCAGGAGTTGCCCGAGGATGGCAAGTGGCACCCCGTCACCTTCTATTCCAAAAGTCTGCCCGTGGTCAAGCAGAACTACGAGATCCATGACAAGGAGATGTTGGTGATTATCTGATCACTGGAGGAGTGGCGACTCTTCATTGAGGGTGCAGAACATAAGGTCAAAATCTGAACGGACCACAAGAACCTGGAATATTTCTTGTCAGCCCCGAAGCTGAATTGGAGACAGGCCCGATGGTAGCTTTACCTGGCAAATTTTGACTTTGCCCTTCACCACAAGCCTGGTCAGAGCATGGGCAAACCCAATGTGCTTTTCCAGAGACCCGATCACAGCGATGGTAGCGGCGACAATGCTGATATTGTCCTCCTCCAACTGGAATTCTTTGCAGTTTGGGCAACCGAGGGGCTCACACTCATCGGCAAGGAGGACAACATTGCCAAGGCCATCCAAAAGGGTAAGCGGGAGGACACAAGCAGCTGGTCAACAGCCCAAATAGCGATGTGACAGCTTCTTCGACGGCTGGGTTGTCGCAATGTCCATGGTGTCCAAGTAGACCATGTTGCCCGGAACGTACTCCGGCGCCAGTTGGTGTCGCTTGTTGTAGTACCACTCCATGTCACCTGATTTCAAGAAGACAATACAGCTCTCGCATGAATTCGGCCACAAACTGTGGTCCTCGGTCGGATACAAAGGCGTCGGGAAGTCCGTGCAGCTTCCAGATATGTTCCCGGTACAGGTTAGTGGCTCCGAGAGCCGTGCACGTCGTGGGCGCACTTTCCGACCGAGTCCACTACGTTCATGATTGCATCGTGTCTGTTGGACTCTGGGAGCTTGGTGATGAAGTCTACCGATACCACCTTCCACCGGCCTTCCGGAATTGGAAGCGGCTGCAATTTACCCACTGGAAGCTGGTGACAGAGTTTGGTCCAGAGGCACATGTCGCAGGTACTGGTGTATTGGCCTATGTAGCGTGACATTTGGGGCCACCAGTAGTTGCACAACACTAACTTCAGCGTCTTCCACCAGCCGGGGTGGCCTGCGATTTTGGAATCGTGATGCTGCTCCACGATCCGGCGACGGAGATCTGACAGGTTCGGGATGTAGATGCACCCCCGGAATGTGAGTAGGCCATTCTCCTCCCCGCATTCGCCGAAACGAAGGGAGTGTCTGGCGGTCTGGGACGCTTTGACCAGCTGCGCTGTCTTTGCAACCGAATCCTCTTGTGTGCCCTTCCGATTACCCTTCCGGATGGCCTTGGCTATGTCGTCCTCCTCGCCGATGAGTGTGAGTCCTTCGGTTACCCAAACAGCAAAGAATTCAGGCCGAAGAAGGACAATGTCTGCATTGTCGCTGCTGCCGTCACCATGATTGGGTCTCTGAGAAAGCGTGTCAGGTTTGCCCATGCTCCGACCGGGCTTCTGGTGAAGGGCGAAGTCGAAATTTGCCAAGTAGAGGGACTATCGGGCCTGTCGCTGGTTTAGCTTCTGGGCCGACAAGAAATATTCCAAGTTCTTGTGGTCCGCCCAGATCTCGACCTTATGTTTGGCACCCTTGACAAAGTGTCGCCATCTTCTAGAGACTGGAGGATTACGAGCATCTCCTTGTTGTGGATCTTGTAGTTCCGTTCAACTGTGTTCAGGCTTTTGGAGTAGAAGGCAACCGGGTGCCATTTGCCGTCCTTGGGCGACTCCTGTGACAGGACCGCCATGGTTGCAAAGTCGGAAGAGTCCATCTCAATCCGGAATGGTCGGTCATCGTCCGGAAAGGCAAGGACTGGTCGGGAGGTGATGGCAGACTTCAGTCGGGTGAACGACCCTTCTTTGGCCAGCCCCCAGTGCCAGGCCACATCTTTTTCCGTTAAGTCAAAGAGCGGTCGGGCATGATGGGAGAAATCCTGGATGAACCTCCGGTAGAAGTTGGTGAAGCTCAGGAAGGCCTGCACCTCCTT
>JABCKJ010000673.1:0-10221 GCA_018850815.1 Asterophora lycoperdoides
CCACTTCGTCTTCTAACTCATGCATTCTCACCACTGCCTTCATCTCAGCTCCAGTCTGCACTTCCATGGCCTTTGCCGCGATGTCATGCAGTTCCCCGTCACATGGTTCAGCTCTTGAGTCCCCCAGTCAATTGTTCCATGTCAACCACTTTGTCGACAGTCTATACCTCAGATACTAGCTTAGTTCCATACATTTTAACTGTTGAATAGCGTAGTTTGATTTTCAAAAAAGGTTTGCCACAAGTCGTGCACTTGCAGGTTGCATTCTCCCTGAACAGATTTGCTTGCGTGGTTGCGCAGTTGTATGGTTGCAAACAACCAAAAAAGGCATGAAAACCGATGAAAATCACGCAATCAATCTGTGAGACTACTGATGTGCTCTGTGTGTAGCCTCTTCTGGAATTGCTGCTCTTTTGCTGGAGGGTGGTCGTATAGCACATTCAAGATTTAAAATTCCAATTCCTGTTTTTGGTAGCTCAGTTGCATCAATCAGACAAAACACTCATCTTCATGAGGTTCTGGAGCATACAAAAATCATTATCTGGAATGAGGTTTCAATGCAGGATAAACATGGAATTACTGCTGTGGATCGTGCTTTACGAGATGTGCTACAAATCAAACAGCCATTTGCAGGAATTACTGTTGTCTTTGGTGGAGACTTTCATCAAACGCTTCCAGTTATACCAAGAGGCACATGACAGGACATTGTTGGAGCATCACTGAAAAATGCAGAATGGTGGAAAGACATTGAAGTCCATACTTGGTCCAGAATATGTGTCTTGAGAGAACAGCAGATAGTATTGCTCATGCAGCCTGGCTTTTGGAAATTGGTGCTGGAATAAATCTTGATGAAGTTGAAACTATAGAAATTCCACAAAGAATGCTCTTAGCAGGCACTTTGTTGATGAGCTCATCAGTTCAACTTATCCACAACTACAACAGCGTCATGCTGAGGAGAACTATTTTCTAGACAGAACTATACTCTCATGCAAAAATGATGATGTGAATAATATCAACACTCAATTTCTTCACAAGAAGCACTCTAAGTTGGGCACTTGTTGCCGTGATATATTGGGTATGTATCAGTACAAATTGGTTTTGGATCAGTTCAAATTGTAGGACAGTTTGAATCAATACCTACCGATTCAATTGTGTGAATTGAACACGGTATGCAGTTCTTAGCGGTAGCGGTACCAGTTTGTGTCCGACGCCAGAATTTTGCAAACCGCAGCAGTACCAGTTCTTACAAAATTTGAGTCAAAAACCAAATTGAACCAAACTTTTAAACACTAGGCATGCTGGGTGTAGCTGTGGTGTGCATGGGACAGGCACAAGTGCAGAGGCAGTGTTCAAACTTTGTATGTTTTCTTAAATAATACACTTTTTTTTATCAACAGCACAAACAATTTCAACAAAGAAGCCCAAAGCAGCAATGAGCAGCTGGAACCTGAAAGCAAACATTTTGACAGAGTTTTGACAGAAAGACACAATCAAAATCAAACCCTGGCAGGGCATGCCAAAACATGGCATGCCCCGACCACTGTGTGAAATGGCTAGGATGGTGGGAAGGCTCTTATCAGCATGGTGGGTTGGCCTGTAGTAAGAGTATTTTATTGATTGACTGGGCTTGTGATTACAGTATTTTATTAATGATTGCTTTGTTGTAACTACAAGGGTTCATTGATGAGACTGAAAGAGACAGGTGAGGAAGTGTAATGTAGCTTACAGAGTGACAATGCCACACTTGTATAAAAGACTGCGTAGTATGTAGAAAATGACAGATTGGATTCACTGCAGAGCATAGTGCTTGAGTTCGTCGAGATCGACAATGAAAGTAGTGAACCTTTGTGATCAGTGGCCAGTCTTGGAATTCTTCACAGAACCCTCAGTGGAATCAAGTGCGAGCGCATTTAGAGGCAAGCATAGTTGTATTGTGAGGTCAAAGCCTGCATTGTTGTATGGTCTGGGAAAGAGTCCCTAAGAGCTGCAACCACGGGCATTGGTCGAACCGCTTTGGATCGGTCACTTTGTGTATTCGACTTGCATGTCTTTACCTAGATACATGAACTCAACCCCTACATTCTTAACTGAATTAGAACTGTTACCAAACCTATCTACACAATTCTGCGTGAACTCGTTTTGACAATGACACAAACCAATCGTATTGATCTACCAACTGCTCAGTTGAGAAGACATTTTCTAGTGTCGCACCTCTGAACTTGCGCTACACATGGTTGTGTGTGTGTGTGTGTTTGTGTGGTTGTTGTAGATAATCCCTGCATCTTGCTTCACTCATTTCCTGTGCTCATTGCTTTGCTAGACATAGCGTTTTAGCGCTGCTGATCAGTTTGCTATACTTTATATTAAACTCCAAATTTTTCTTCTTATATCTTCTGGCCATAGATGAACCCTCCCTCAGTTCAACAGTTGTCTTACCACTTGGTGTTTGGCTTCTGAGGTGAGGGTTATCTATTATACCATATACTTACCTTTACAGATTATCACCTGTAGACTAATTGTCTATACTTTTCTACAGGTCAATATAGTCATCTTACCACTTTGTGTGTGACTTCTGAAACTAACTTTTCTACATAAATCATCAGTGAGCTTAGAATGGATCTGTCAACCATTGGGTCTTGGTTGGGTCCATCGATTGCACTCTCAGCCCCCTTGGAACTTCCAATTTCCAATTTTTTTTTTTTTTTTTGGTAGAAGTGAATACAGCATTGGTCCAGCGACATTGTCACCTTTCTCCGCCCACTTGTTATGATGGGGGGTAGAAACCCCATCGATCTGAATCTGCACCGCTGAGGAAATGTGTTACGCACTGAGTGTGGGACTCGGTACACTCTGTGTCGACCTTAGAGCTAGCCCTAACCATTCTCCTCTCCTCCCTCTCCTCTCCCATCTCCTTTCCCTTGTAGCTTAGGCCGTGGAGCCATACCCACTAAAACCCCGGAGACTCCTGTCCAATCAGGAAGGAGCTATTTTTTGTTTAGGAGGACACCCTCCCAGGTCTTGAGCACACGATTTTTTGGAATAGCTTTAGACTCAAATTTAACTCTTGTCATCCTCTGATCTCAGGCAAGTCTGGTGTTGATGGTGTGAAGCCATTGCCACTCAACTTCAACTGCCAGAAATGGTGAGTTTTGGTTCTGCATCAAGCGCTCGCATCTGAGCATCCAAATGAGATGAGCCGACTCAGTCATCAAGATGCGGTAGAGTCTCGAGAGGCCTGGGAGAGGCTTCCCTTTTCTTGAGTTGAAATCTGCCATGGGCGCTCCTAGGATAGTTCTGAGAACTGGTGCATACCAGGTTGCCAGATCTCTTTCTGGCTGGGAGATTCACATTTGGTGAGGTTGTGGTCCATGGACTCGAGTTGATTGCAGTGAATACATTCTGCACGATCTTGAAATTCCTGTTTGTAATTTGGCTGAGCCAGTGTGAGCTGACTTGATACACATCATGTGTGGTCATCCAGAGGAAGAACTGCACGTTCTTTGCAAAGTCTTTCCAACAAATGCTATGCCAGACTTTCTCTGAGGTAGGTTTTGCATTGAAAATTTCCTCATAGCATTCCTTCATATGGTCCAGGATTGCTACAGTGCGGGGGTGTTCAGTCCATTTCTTCTTGCTCTTTTTGGCCTGGATCGCCTTGGTAGCCAGTGATTGGGTCATTTTCGATAATTTGGCACCTGTAACACGAAGGACGGGGTCTATGCTCACATCGATTTCTCGTTCAGGGCTGCTCGTTGCCGTGTGTGCGGAAATAGTGGCTCCCTTTCTCAAGGCTCTTCCAGCGTTTTCCTTCATCCAATATATCCTGGTGGGTGTCTTTTGTTTACGCAGGTGCGCCACCGCTAATTGGAGCAGGGGGGCTTTAGCACAACCTATGTACCCATTGTCTTCATGTTTCTGGAGATCCTTGGTCACTTGGTTGGTGATATGCCAAGACTCGACTTCGAGCACCAAGTCGGTGTCCTTGTCTGCAGCCTCAACTGCCTCCTTCAAGGCAAGTAGCTCACCCGATAGCTTCGACTGGTCATAGCACCAGCCACGGCATTCTTGGTGCCTTCCCTGGAGCCTGCCCCGGCTATTGCAAATGTGACCTTATGAGCAGCATGGACTTCCTGGGCTAGATCATGGAGCTCGTTGGTGACTACTCCCTCAGTGAAGATGCAGAAGATCTCTGACAAATTTTCTTTTGTTACCAGACATTTGTCAAAGACCATCCAGTTGCTATTCATGCCATCTTGGGAGGGATTGAGGTCCATATCCGGGGCTACCGGGGCTTCTGCTTGCCTCGGGTTCCATTTTGGAGGAAGCATGTTCATGAGATCAAGAGCCTGTGTAGTGCAGGCGTGCGGTTCTTTGCAACCAAACTCAACCTCAAGCTTCATACAGCCCGGGCACGTGCAATCGTAGATATGTCGGTGATCCATACATTGTAACAAGGAGGCAGTGAGTTCCGCCTCCCCAACTGTCTTTACTTGATGCTTATGTCTCAAGCACTTACTAGCTTTGCTGCAATTCAAGCAGCATAATCTGCTGTTCGCGTTCCCGTGAAGCCAGATTGACCTAGCTCAGAGAAGATCTAGCAAGAACGCAAGGCCCTCAGTTCTCACTCCGTATTCATTTGCCGTGGATAGGAGAGTCACTAGATCCTTGGGCAGCTTGGAGGGCTTCGGTTCACCTTCAGGTCATCATCCACGTCCTTGGCACTTAGGGAGAATAGGGCGTCCGCAAAGCTTGCCCATACTGGGCGGTCAGGGCCAAACTTCAGGTAGGACTTTAGCCACATGACCGAAATGGCTTTATTTCTGGCCTCAATATCCAGAAGGGCGTGTCCGCCTCTGCTGATAGGCTCAAAAAGAGAGAGCTCGTTTACCAGAGACTTTTTATCGTCCCAGAAGAAGTCACAAATTTTCTTTGCGAAGACCTTCTCTAACCTCTTAGGCATCTCTTGCGCCTGGGTAAGATGCTGTGTCATCCCTCCAATCACTATCTGGATTATCAGTTTTGTGCCTTCAATAGAAGGGTGGCTCTTCTCCTACTGGGCAAGGGAGGCATCAATTTTTGCCAGCAGGGGGATCCACGGTTCTTTTTTTTTTTTTTTCTTTATCAATTATCGTGCTAGAGGCGCATTGCGCCTATGGTACACGTTACAGCGGTCAAGTACTTAAGCTACGAGAGCCGTGCAATACAGCACCCCCCCGCTACGCGGAGAATGAGTGAGTCGGCATATCTGCCGCCGTTTTAGAGCATGCTCCCCTGGTAAGTCCTGATGTCGGTCGATTCGCAGGGGCTGCTGTTGGGTCAGCTACGAGACCACGGTTCTTTGCCTGTGAGAGCATTACCATACCAAGCCCCCAAGATGTGACTGCCTCTTTCTCCTTAGCGATATGGATGTAGGCTGGGATCAGATTACTCATTGCGGACATTTTCTTGGTTTCCACTACACTTTTGCGAAAATCTTCGGAGCTGATGGGTAAGACTTCTGTTTTTGCCATGTTGAACTTTGCCGTTGATGCAATACACCAGTCATCTAGTATACCCTGGAGAGTGCCAAAGTCATTCTTGGCAGATAAGAATGTAGTCGTGTCATCAGCAAAGAGCGTAGCGATCAGGCGCTTTTTACTTCCAGGAATCTGAAAGCCTTCCAAGTTGGATGCCCTGAGGGCTGCAGCGAGCGGCTCAATAGCCAGGTCAAACAGCATGCAGGACAAGGGGTCTCCTTGATGTACCTCACACGTAACCTTCCATGGTGAGCTTAGGTGTCCGTTGATTATTATCTGCGAGTTTGCGTTCTCATAGAGCAATTTTACACAGTTGATATAGGTGTCTGGAATTCTGAATTTCCTCAGAGTCTGCCAAAGATACTCATGATCAATTTTATCATACGCTTTTTCTTGATCTAGCGCAATTATCAATCCATTCTTTTCAGAAGCTTCTGCATAGTGAAGCATCATGCAAATGAGTTTAGTTTGGCCTGCTATACTACGTCTGGGGATGAAACCAGCCTGTGACAGGTGTATGAGGGAGGGTGCTACTAGTGCAAGGCACGAGGCAAGCATCTTGGCGAAGGTCTTGTAGTCCACATTCAAGCAAGTGATTGGGTGGTAATTTGCTATGTCGTTCTGATCATTTTTTTTATATAGAGGACACATCCAGCCCTTGGCAAACTTGGTGGAGGGCACCATTCCATGACACTGGATGTCAACAAAAACTTTTTTGAGGAGCTCAGCAACATTAAAGGCTATGTTCTTCTTATCCTCCTCTTTCGCTTTAGAGTCCTGGACAAAGCAATCGTTCAGGATCTTAAAAAACTCATATGTGGTTCTGTCAAGGCCTGCAGCAGTGTGATTTTTGGAGCTTTTCAGAGCCATGAGGACTTTTTCGTGTGTTATTAGCCTGCCTAGGAGAGCCTTTTGTTCCGCAGTTGTAACAGTCGTGAGCTTCTCTAGAACTACTTGGGGTCAATTTCTGGACGGTTGTTTTGGAGCGCATCATGATAATCCCTGCCTAGTTCAGCCATTTTTTTGGAGTTTTTCTCGTATTTGGGAAGTGCATCCGCCTGAGCGTCCTGGCCCTGGGGTTTTCTTAGCGCATAAATCATATCTTGAGGCTTCACCGCCTTATTTGTTTGGGACCAGTACCTGCACACTGTCTTGCCTTCCATCCTATTCCAGGTCGCAGCTTGGACTCTTGAGTTCTGATGGTGTTGGCATTCTAAGGTGCATAGCTTTGCTTTTAGATCTGCTGAGGTGTTTGTCCTTTCCTCTTTATCTATGCTCAAGTTATTGCAGACTTTGTCAAGCTTGCTCTGTACTTCAGCAATCTGGCACTGAGCATGGGGAGCAAGGATCTTCTCCCTCCGGCAGGCTTCAGTCATTGCGTTAGATTTCCAAGAGTGGTAAATGAGTTGTGCATTCTTTGAATCGCTCCTTGTCTTACCCAGTGCCTCAATCCTTTCCAACACTTCTGCACCGCTGTCACGCAGGAAGGTCTTGAAGGTCTTGTCCTTTATGACATAATGCAGGATGGACCAGCATCCTTTCCCTACGAGCGGGGCATCTTCGTGGGCAACTTGGACTGACACGATATCGTGATCAGTGCCAGGGATACCGTTAGGCTCAATGCACCATTCCTGGGCTGTATTAAAGACATGGTTAGTTGCATAAATATGGTCAATTGGAGATTGGGATTTCCTGTTTTCACCGTCTGCTAGAAAGGTGTATGTATGCCTTTGAGTTTGGAAAGGTTGCTCTCCACCCATTCTTCAAACCTAGGTGGGAGTTCAGGTTGTCCAATGCGTTCACTGCGGCCCAATAATCTTCTGCCATGGGTAGATGGTCGAGCGAGCTCTCCACCATGTTAAAGTCGCCCATCATCATGTCCACTTTATCCAAACGGTTTGTTTGGAAGTGTGTAAGTAGGGCTTTCCAGAAGTCCACATTCTCAGCTGAACCAGCCTCTCCATCCTTGATGTTGGGAGCGTAGACTGCCAAGACTGAGATCTTCGCACTTCTGTGCCAGTTTGCTTTTACCAGGATGGCTCTCCTAGAAAATACTGGGCAATTTGGTAGGTTCACTATCTCCTCCAAAATGATACTAGACTGATGTTTGTGTACCAGATCCACGGACTGTGATCCTCCCGCAGACTGCGGGTTAACAGCTGACTGCCCAGGTTGGTCTAATCCCTCCCTGTTGTCCCAGAAAGGGACATGCATGGACTGCGCTAATCCGTCTCCAATGGAGCCCAGAATGTCTAGATGGCAGACTGCCTCTAGTGCAACGGACCGCTGGTCCTGACTGGGGGGTCCAGAAGACATACTAGGGTGTCCCCCTGGCTCCCGTTGGTCTTGCGTTGCTTGCCCGTGGTCCAATCTCTGCTCCCCCTCCTTCTGGGTTTGGGCGCTGAGTACACCTTCCTCTCCCTGGAGGCTGGAAAGCGAGTTGCCAATTACCAAGTTACCGCGAGTTTGAGTGGGGTTGGTTTCTGAGATTGTATTGTTAGTTGCAATTAAAGTTGTTGCCCCTGCAGCGCCGGCCTGCTAAGCCAGCACCCGGTTTGGTGGATCCCTCCCTTTTCATGCTCTGGTTGAGCGAGCTGTGAATCAAGAGAGTAGCTGTGCCACAGCTTGGCCCCACCGGCAGCCATAGGTTGTTTATTTATGCCCTCCACGTACCGACCTACCTCCTAGCTTCAGGCATTGCGAGCAGTGTGGTGCCTAACCACGGACACTGTTCAACTTCTTCCGACCTCAGAGTCGGGCCCAGATACAGGAGTTCTTTGAGGAACATAAGAGCAGAGCCACGAGAGTGTAGTGCATGACTAATTTGGGGGAATACATAACAACACGGGTGCATAATACAAGGATATATCATTTCTGTCGGGCGAGCTAGACCTTCGTCCACTTAGTGTGTGTAGCTTTGTGGCCACGAGCGGAGCCTCGGCCCCCTCTACCTCCCCTGCCCCCTGAGGATCTCCCACCTTGCTTGCAGGGGGAATTATCCTTTGAGTTGGCGATGCGGTTGCAGAAACGCTCAGCGTTATCAGAGACAGGGCCCAGCCAGTCTTCCACCTTCGGGAAAGGGCAAGAGTGGCTGGGGTGCGTGTTCGATTTGCAGAAAACACAGTGGAGTAACGGAGGCTGACCTCGAGTTTCTGCATCGTGAGGAGGTACTTCTCCCATCTGATGACCTCCATGTAGAGGCGATGGTGTTTGGGGTCAGTCATGAGAGGTTTTCCTGTGAGTTGCCAGATTGGGGCACGATTGCCATCCTGATCATTCATCTCGATGTACTTGATGTCGAACATGCAGGTAGCAATGCAGGTCCTCTCCGATGTGGAACCTGGAACGTTCAGTGCAGCTAGGAAAGTGTCAGCCCAGCAACAGAAGTGGGGGTGATGCCAGAGTTTGTGTTTAATGGCACCAAGGGCTTGCTCTTGGGCTTCTCGCGAGTCCTGGACAAGGTCCCCTGCAATGTTCATGATCACCCAGGACTGGAGCTCTTTGTCAAAAGGGAGAGCGCTGAAGGTGAGCTCGTGGTGGATGGCAAATGTCTGATGCCAGAGTAGGTATTTCTGCAGTTTCTTTCCGGCGCCCGATAAGATCATTGTCCACGGCTTCTCATAATCCCTCCTCTGGTTCGGCTTGTTCTGGGGGATGGCTTTCATGACGGAGAGGATGTCACCCATGTTGTGGAGACCCAGGGACTTGATGAAAGCGAGAATGTCTGTGTTCACTCAGGAGAAGTCACGGAAGAACTTATTACCGGCCCCAAAGGGAACGATAGCGATGTAGGCATCTGGCTTGCTTTTGATTTGGGAAGCAATATCTTTGTTCAGATTCTTGACCAGGAGGTCGTAGGGAATGATGATTTGGGGGAATATTGCTTGCGTGAAGGTCGTACAGTTCACAGCTGGAGTGTGGGGTTCAGGGCTGCGCTGGGAGAACTGGATGGAGGGGTTCTCATTGGTGCAGGTTGGGAGGCCTTCCATTTTGAAAGGGTCAGAAAAGATAAATGGGTCGGGCATCTTTCGATTTGGGGGGAGGGGTCGTTTGGGACAGGAGTCTAACTTGTCAATGGTCTCATCTTCGTTGACTTCGCCTTCCTCTAGGAGAGTGAGTACTTCTTATAACGAAGAGTGGTGAGGTCACACACTTTGCGTTCCTCACGGCGCCTTTCTCTAGCTCTTTGTCTTGCGTTCTCAGTCTCCTCTTCAAAGACTCGGTTCTGCCGCGTGGTGGCGGTGAGTTGTTCTGTGGAGGGCAACAGTTTGGAAGTCTGAGCCAGACGAAGGTGAGGGAGGGGTTTTGTACCTCTCAAGTACAAGGAAACCTTTCACAAAGGATCCTTTGTTTCCCTGCATTGGGATCTGACACGTTGCATCCTCATGGCAGGGGTGGAGAGATGAAAGGGGGTGGCTCCAGATGCTTGTCATGAAATGTGTCTGCTAGTGGGCTTGGAGACAGGACATGGTGGACATCAAGGTGACACGGTTGGAAGCATGGCTAGGCAGATCGCACAGTGGAAAACCTCATATGAAAGGCTTTCTTTGCCCTACCGGTGACACGGTGTGAACTGGTACACCCGTGAAAAACGCGATTTTGTGTCAACAAAATGTGTTATCGTGCGAAGACTAGGGAAACTATAGAGCTAGGGAGGGGCCCGACTCTGTCAGTTAAAACCATGTTGAGCAGCACCCAGACACTC
>JABCKJ010000674.1:0-10170 GCA_018850815.1 Asterophora lycoperdoides
TCACTCGGTGTATCAACAGGTTTGATCCCCCTCACATGACCTTCACCGGGTTTTTCACTCACCGGCCTTCACTCACCCGGTTGCAGGACAGGCCCTGAGTATCGAGCCGCGTTTTCACCCCCGGATTCAACATTGCGATTACATACGACACAACGACTGGGTACGAGTCTAAAGATAGTGGGTCTTTCAACATTTGAAAAGAAAATTGAAACCAGTGTAAGGGATGTTGTTACAATACAATATGGCAGGAATAAACCCAATAGAACAGGAAAGATATGTGCGACAGATAGCGACAATAATAACGACTAAAATCTATAACAGAGGGGGGATAGACCTTGCCACCTGGGATGTATTTGTCAGCGGAAACTACTACTGGACCCAACGGTGGACTTACACGCTCAAGAAGCATCGTTACCTCTGGTGCAACCTTGACAAAGTCCTTGTGCCAGAAGTCGTACTTGGGATTACGGAGCAACTCGATAAAAGTAACCAATGCTCCCCACGGGTGAGGCCGATGTACGATGAAACGTTCTAGCAATGTTGTGGTGACAATTTCCTGAAATCGGTTGTCCTTGACCTCGGAGAAGAGGTGAAGAACCAAGGAGCTGAACCAATGGGTGTGCGCATTTGGGTATCGGAGATGCAGTCCGATAGACACCAGGAGATGGTGTTGTCCTAAAGTCATATAAGCTATATATCACATGATGGCCACTCCGGGCTTACCTTCGACATCAAGATTGGCTGCAAGATATTGCAAGGCGACGACGCCAGGATCACTGGCGTTGAAAAGGGACGAACCACTTCTAGCCTTGGCTTGAGCAACGGACGAGACACCAATGTATATGACAAGCGAGTTGATGAGAGGGAGGTTGTACGAGTCAACCGAGTTGTCAGCAGCACCGGGAAGTCTCAACTGGTCTCTGAGGGAAGGAAGGAATGATGGTGTTCCACGGTTGAGAAGATATTGATCCAAATAATTACGCAGATCTCCGTTCTTCAGTCCAGACGAGAAATCTGAGAGGATGGGTGGAATAGGTCCCATTTCCGGGATGGAGTCGAATGTAAGGTTGCGCAGGTATGGATCTGGTAGTATGAGCGAAGGTGGGAATGCACTCAAGATTACGTTGCGGAGCTGGACGCAGTTGGCAGGCACGGTGTCGCACAGGGAGAAGTAGTATTCGTTAAGGAATTCGGGGAAGTCGTGAAGGAGAACCAACACGAGACGGAGGGCGCCACGATACAGGTCAGAGGCAGCCGGCTGAACATCATAGTCCTTCAAGAACGGATTCAGGAACTTGAAGAGCGACAACAAAAGCTTGTGGTATGCAGACCACCCCTGTATAATGCGAATAAGTACTGCTTACACCAGGGAGGCTATGAGACCTTACCTCGCGATTCTCAGATAACAGTAGCTTCGGCATGAAGAGACGGTGAGAGATCAAACACATCCAGGAGAACGCAAAACCAGGGAAGTACGTTGGTTGCAATGAGCTGAAGGTATCGCTGGACGGAAGTTATATGAATTGTGTACATTTGTTAAACTGAGTCGTACCTAATGGCAATCAACAGTTGGAAGTAAACAGGTCCAAGATGCGTCTCGATGCCGTGGAGATCATTGAGAAGACTGGAGAAAAACCTGAAAAAAGGTTTTTGTTGGAAAGTCGGCCCTTGTTCTTCATGTAGATTGGCCAAAACGAGAACGAAAATGGAGAGAATCTTAGTCATGTAGTGAACCTTCGCCTGATCGTTGTTCACGCCCGACGCGTCCCCGTGGTACTTGATAATATAGACAACGAGCCTTGACATCGCATCCAATGGCTGGAATGCGTAATCATTGTCATTGCCTGCAGCACATTTGATGTAGCTGCTGAAGCTAGATTCGGCGCAGACCCGGAAGAAGAAAGACGACACATCCTCCATTTTTAGGACGCCCTGCTTCGTTAGCGATGTGATGAATGGAACGAAGCTCTTCTCCGGCGTGTGGGACCTCTGGTAGATCGTGACCCATTGTTGGAACCACATAAATAGCTTCTCGCGCAGTTGATCAGTTTCCGTCTTCACAGACGCTTGGCGAGTAGCCGCGCCTGGCTCAGGGGTCGTGGAAGCGGAAAGACGTTGTGGGCCGTGAAGATCTTCCAGAAGTCTGTTCACCCTGCAAATCCGCCAGATAAGGAAGGGGATTAAAGAAGTGAATGAAAGACTGACTCCTCGTTCACCCTTCCAGCCTGAGAAAGCTGGCTAAGGATTTCGATCGAATAGGCAAATTGGCTCTGAGAAGCGACGTCACTGGACAAGCAATCGCGTATCAAGTTGGCCGTGAAGTTCAGCAAAGTGGGGCGAGGATCGGCAACCAAAGTTTTGGCAAGTTGTTGATCCTGGAGGGTAGTGTTGATCAGGCCACTGCGCAATAACGTCACGGTAACGTCCACGTTGTATTTTCGCTGTGAAAATGAACAGGTCAAACAAGACCTCGAACAATGCTCGATGCAGCCCACCTCATCCTCAGCGTACAGAAGCCAAGTAATAGCCTCCCTTTCGACGTCCTCAAATTTCCGACAGAGTCTGGCAAGTAGAGCAACATAGACATCGCGACCAAGTTGCGACGTCGTCTTATAAAGAAGCTGAACGATCTTCTGGGACATCATGAGCGGGGTCCTTTGGCGATCACCTGCCTCGCTAGCGAGAGTGAGGATCTGGGCAACGATATGACGGATATCATGGTGTGGAGGCAAAGTTGACTCGTGAGACTGCATGGGCAGCTGTAGCATGATGGCCTCCAAGTCCCTTGTTAGGACCTGCGAAAACAAGGTTACATGTGACAGGATTCCGCGAAATGATAGACATACAGTAAAACGCTCCATGGCTTCAGCGTGGCTATGGAATCCCGACATCTCGGATGCGGGGGACGACGGATAGAGGTTGGGCGTTGTGAAAGACATAGTCGAACTCGGACGGCTGGTAATCCTCCGTTTCGCACCTGTAGCTTCAAAGCAGAAAATGAGAACAATTTTAGCAAAGAAACAGCGGTTCGTCTACCAAAATCTTCGTAGACTCCAACCTGGTGGGCTTGGAGGCCGCTGGCTTTAATTCGCAGCGGATCAGGAAGGTTAACAGCGAAATTCGATGTTGGTGCAGAAGGATCCCAGAATGGATGACCATTGCGAAGCTGTTGAATTGTTAATCGTTATTGACTTCGCAATACGTAGGCGAATGGCTAACCTCTCGATGGCGTCTTCTGGCCTCATATGAAGCGGTGAAGCCGTCGTCGACGTCAGAAATAGCTCTTTCCATTGCTGCTTTCTCGATCGCAGAGCAGGCGATGTCCAAATTATCTGCGACGATCATCTGAACGATTTGTTCCGGGACAACCTACGAGGTGGGAATGGGAACAAGTTGACTAGACGAACTGTGGAGGCCGCTCACCTCTGCAAAACCATGATCGGCCAGGAACTGGCGTAGATGCGTCGCAAGGTTGCTCTTCAACGGCTCCTTGCAAGTCACCAATGCAAGGCTTCCGGCAAGCTTCTTAGCCATCAGGTGGCCGGCATTACGCAATTTCTCCTCGTTGGCCTCGGTGACGAAGTCTTTCGAAACTAACTCTCTAGTCGAGATACCAGCGATGGTCACCGAACGCTCGACAACAGGAAGAATGATCTGTGACCTGGTGTTGAGTACACAGACGGATGTATGTCAGGATGACGACTTACTTCTCGAACCGCCCGGTCAACCGACATCTGGACCGCTCGCTTGAATGCATGGTTCACGTTCAAAGGCGACAACTGCGGGTTTATGTGAACATGATGTTGCAACTCGGAGAGAATTACTTCGACATGAGCCCCAACGGCCCGCTGAGAGTCTGAAGGGCTGGAAGGGCCAATGGGTAATATCTGCAAGTCCCCATGGCCAGCCTGGTCAGAATCTATTGGCAGTGCGTTCATGTCCAAAACATAATCCGGCAACGGCAAGCCGGAATCCGCCAGTGGCCTGTTCCTCAGAATCGTTGTCACTTCAACCGTATCGAGGTCGATCTCGAGGGCTTTGCACAATACTTCAATCTCAAACTTGAGATTGAGCTTCAATTCTGCAAAATGATAGAGCTCGGCGAGCAAGCTGATGACTGCCATCAACCATGGGTTGGGTGGCTTGAACACCTTCGACTTGACGCAGGGCTCGAGGGCCTTGCACACGAAAGGAATTGCCATGATCAGACGGCCGCTGTCGTATCCCTCGATCAAGAGATCCTTCAACGACAGATTCTTGTGTTTGATTGGGTGATTGCGGGCCAATGTAATGGTACCGAGCCACGCTGCGACGTTTTTGAGGGTGTTTCGATCGGATCCAGATTGCATAGCCCTTTCTGAGTTCAACATCGCTGCAGCCTTGACGAAAGTTTCTTGCACCACGAGCTTGGAAAGCTTTTGTCTATCCAGAGAGTCCAAGAAGCGAAGATAGAGCCCATGGTTGTTAGGCTCAGTGCTGATGCGCTGGTCGACGAGGTAGTTCGCGAACCATCGAGAATGATCGTCCACAAATTGCTGTCGCATCTCGGACACTTTAGTCTCGAAATTGCTGGGCGCGAGGTTATTGACGATGAAAAGAATGCGGTCCGAGAGTTCCTCTGGTGGAGATTCAAGATCATCCTCGACGGGGTCAGGTTGAATAGCAGTAAAGACCGGCAAGGGGTCAACATGGCCACCCAAGGATATGAAATTGTCGGCTCGTGATCCTTTGACGTCCGCGGTGGCAAGAGACCGTTGAATGCTGGCGGCAAGGTCAGGCCGTGCTTCAGCAAGATGGGGTATGGCCAATAGAGCAGCGCAAAGTGGCTGCCACTCCGGAAGCCGGGACTCGAATCGGCTGAGAGCTTGAAGACCAAACTTGAAAAGATTGGTTTCTGGGGGGCAGTTGAGGGCGTCGAGGATATATCGGACGGCAATTCCGAGGGGGATGTAGTCGATGAGCTGATGCTGAATTAGGGAGCCGAACAGGTATCCAGTCATAGCGAGCTCCCGAGCGGGGTAGTAAGATTGGAAGAACTTGTATTCGTCGAAGAGAAAATGGAGCATGCATGAGAAAACTTCATGGTCCCGAGGATTTGTGGATTCTTTATGCCGTTGAAGCATCGCGATGACTTCGTCAATGGTCGTGTTCTCGTCGTACATCTGTTTGTAGATGCCGTCAACCTCGGCTTCGATCTCGGGAGAGTAGTTGATCACATTGAAGCCAGGTTCAACGTCAGAGCCGGGAGTAAGACTCATAAGTCGTGGATGGATCTGGAGGCAGGCGTTCCGGACTTCGAGGCAGAAGTTGACGTCAACTTCCTCCATCAAAGCAGAACTAGAGGCATTTTAGACCTTTTCAACGATTTTTGATATTTGAAAAGCTTACTTGTTGCGCAGGACGCGCAGGATGATAGTGATGGTATTGGGGCTGAGGGACATGGTTCGGTTCTCAGTGGCGGGGTCCGACATTCTGGACGCTTTCTCGCTTTCCATCTTCTGCTCGAGGAAAACGACTACCGAATGTAGAAATTCGCCGCCATGGTTGCTTACGTTGTCTGCCAACCATTTGTCAAGATTGAGATACTCTCGACGAGATGCCAACGCAGCCACATCCAGGGCGAAAACGAAGGGTCGGACTTCAAGCAGCGGTTCGAGTATCTATTGTTCAATGACGAGCTCGAAAGTCTGTTTTAAAATGAAAAGTAAAAATAACGTGCCTTGAGATCCTGAGCTACGTCTAGAATCCGGGTAATATTGAGGGGGTTTTCCTCGTAAAAGTCGCGGAAAGCATCTGTAAGATAGGTGGGTTCAATTTGCCATATCCTCATGAAGACGAGTTGATGGTTAGGGTGTCCAGCAAGGAACATGGCAAGCAGTTTGCGTGAGTACTCCAGTCGTATCTCGTTCCAAGTTGATTCCTGCAATGGGTATCAGTGATGGGTCACGGACAACATCTAAGAAGACCTACAGGCACTTGTAACAAACCCATGTGCACCAGTTCTGCGCTGATTTTTATGGCTTTGTCCAACATCTCCCTAACGCAACTCCTAATCTCCAAAGACTCGACGGTGGCCAAACGGACCAAAACCTCAAAAAGTTCCAGCGAGTTCCAGGTATGGCCTTGAACGTTGGCCGCTAAAGATTTGATCGTCGGGCTTGCAACTGCCACGTCATCGACAGTAACGATCCTCTGCCCCGGTAGCTGAACGAAGTTGAATGTGTCTGCCGGTAGCGACAGTAGGGCATCAAGTAACCGAAGCTGATAAAGAGGATTGTTCCATGTCTCCCAAAACCCCGTGACCGCGTGTGGCTCCACCCCACGAGGGGAATTGAGAAGGATTGCAATTATCAGCTTCAAAGTCGCTGTGTCGACTCCGTGACGATCTAATTTGTCGAATGATTTGATGACGCTAGGCCAGTTGAGATTCACGTTCTCGTATAGAAGCATAAATTAGCCGGAAGTAACCGGAAGTAGGGCGGACTTGACTTACGAAGCTACTGAGAGCACGAACCAAAGAGCCTACATCACACAAAACTTTTCCTTCCGCCGCCTGACGACTCAAAATAGTTATCATCTCGACTACCTGAATATCCCGTGGCGGGTTCGCATCCGAAATGCCATAGCGCCCCAATAAAGACCTAACGACGTCCGGGTCGCTCGTGATATCTGGGCCGAGCTGCAGGAGAAGGTCGACAAGGGATGTGTTTGGGAGAAGGCTGGAGAAGAACCATGCATCAGAACAGGTACAAGTGGCGGGCGGGTGTGGGCGAAATGTATACCTTAAATTTGGGAGGGCACGGTGGAGGATAGGTGCAGTGGTGTCCTTTCCGTACTTTGTTTGAACGGCTGTGATCAGCGCCTTCACCTGGGGAATGTCAAGCATGGGCAATTCGGCAGGAGAAAGGAGGTTGGACATAAGTTTTGTGATCTGGTTCGGGGACAGATCGGCGTGGTCGAAGGAAGGGTTATGGCAGAGAGCTACAATGGCGTTTTCGAACTCGCTGCGGACCATGGTTGTGGCTTCGGTGGCTAATTCTTTGCGAGTGGGAGCAGATGTAATGGATGACGCCAACACGAGTTTTTCGAGCGGACGTAGGCCAATACGATCCGCGAATCGCGCTAGGTCGAATTGCCTGAATATATCTCCTTCCCCCTTGTCTATGCCGTCACGGAAGCGGTCTGCAAGGAACGGGTCACGAGCAAGTCGCTGAGTTTCTTGAACGAGGAGGCGGAAAGTCAGTGACGCGGATGGATCAAATGCAGTGGGTGGAGCTGCTGTCGATACGAGTCGATTTTGAGAGTGAACGATGAGGCGGCGGATGAAGTGCAAGTAGGTGTCTATTCCATGCTGCTCCGAGAGCTGCGCGTCCACGGGTCAAAACAAGGAGAAAAGCTACACAGAAAGGGAAACAAAGGACATACAGAGCGAATTTCAACCTGATTCCTTTCGAAATTGTCCTCTGTAAGAGTCGAGAGCAAAAACACTATCTGCGCCTTGACAATTGTGTGGATATTCGTGGACGGCGGGTTGTCCATATGGGACGACCTGGATGGGGTCACCGAGCGCCGGGCAACGCTTCCAGGTCTTGTCGCCGTTTTGGAGGATTTTGGGTAGGTAGATGAGAGAGGGAGATAGATGACGCGTGTCTCCCAACACGGTCATCGGTTCAAACTGTCCATCCCAGACGTTTCGGGCGGAGACTCAAATATATTCAACTCCGGTAGACTCTCGAAAGCGCAAACACCGAAAGAAATAGAACTGTCCCGAAGACGTAGAAAATACGACCCTCCTTAGTGACCTCCCCTCCAGACAGCAGCTTGCGCAACGGGAGAAACATGAGTCCTACCACGAAATTGACGATCCCTGGGAACACAGTCACCAATTGCCGCTTAAATTGCTACGAACATCAATTTCAAACGTACAGTTTAGAGAAAGCGCCACTGACGCCAAGGACGACACAGCCTGGAAAAGCGGTTCGAACTTCGGGTGAGCAACAAACACACATTGTAAGAAGCACACATTGTAAGAAGCACATACGTGGGAAGGCGAAACTTCTGGGATCATTACAAACGGAATAGGTCCGAGACCTACCGCGAACGACCTACATAGGTGGCAAGCGTAAGTATGTATCATCCTTGTAGCAGGGAAGATTTACGTGACGAAAGTCAAAATGGCTATGCTTGTTAGTGTGACCCGGCCGGTGTTGAGTCCCAAGCCAACCGTGAGAAGAGAAATGAGTGCGCCGATAGTCGAAATAGCCAGAAGTTGCCTTCGGCCCATACGCTGCATGACTTCAGCGTGAGCAACCAACCTCCTACCTTCCTAGCGAGGAATGTCCTACCTCAATGAGAACGACTGGCGGGAGAGTCATAATGACGTTCACTACAGTGATACTGAGCGATACATATGGCCCAAGGTCAGGTAGAGACTTGGAAAGGATAGCATTGCTGTAGTAGAGGACTATCATCTCAAGGACATGAGTGACACACAATCCTAGGTACGTTGGCAGAAGGCCCACCTGCATTGATTCCTGGGATCAGCTAGACTTAGTATGTTGCAAAAAATAAGTCCCATCCAATTTAATCATACCGGACAATTGCTGCGAGGCCATAGCTAGACAGACTATGGCAAGCGGTTTCCTAAGCTCCTGTGCTGCGAAAAGTTGTGGAACAGTGATCGCCACGGTTTGTGCTTCTTCTCGGTGAGCCTCAAGCTCGTCCAGTAGAGGGTCAGAGTCATCCAGGCTATCCGCCGCCGCTGTGAAAGCAGGTCACCGGGAGTAAAAATTATATGAATTCGGGAAATGACTTGCAGCTAGCAGCGGCGCTGGCCCCCCAAAGTTTCGAAGCGACGGCTTTCTTCTCGTCCATCCTTCCGTGATTTCCCAACCATGCAGGAGATTCCACCACCAGCGCACTGGTGAGTATTTGGGCCGCAGAAAGCGAAAAGGAAAAGTACAGGACGGTACGCCACTCGGTGGGGGTTGCGAGACGGAGTCCCATGGCTTGGGTGATCATGATACCTAGAACAATTCCGAGCTGAGTTAGGACACCAACGTTTCCGGTTATCGAAGACGGCGCAATTTCTGAGAGGAAAATCGGGCCAACACATAATCCGACACCGGAGCCGAAGCCCACCATGAACCTAGTAAGAGCTTCGTTACTCAGGGAGATCCACGCTATGTTGATAGACGCACCTCCCAAGGACCAGTAGACCGACAGAAGTACTGATAGCCATAATGCCAGCACCGGCTGAGATAAAGGAGGCACTGGCTCGGGTGGCACCTTTTCGTCCCCAGCGGTCCATGGCGAGGTTGGCCACCAAGCTTCCAGCAAGACCGCCAACTGTGAAAATGGCGGTGACGACAGAAAAGGTGAAATCCGACATGGGTATGCATGTCGGGAGATTAGAGATGGCCTCATTGGTTGAATGGTCTTTGCAGGTCATAACCTCTTGTATTTGGTTCAGTACAGAGATGTGATAACCATACTGAAGAACCGAGCTTAGTTGGAATACCAATCTGAACAAAACTGTACGCATACCTGAAACGCGCTTGTGAGCACCCACAAACAGACAGCCCATCCATATCGCGTGAAAGATTGTTCATGATGGGAATTGACCCTCGTCGTACTCGTCATAGAGATTAATCGCCCGCGTCAGAATCGAGGTTTTCGTATAGAGGGATCAGTCTGTATAAGGAGCCAGTATGACTTTATTTTTCAGTATTATTGATAATACGGCTCGTTACTGGTTGGAAGGACCAATACCAATACCAATACTGACCATGACTAATATCATGACTGATGTCTCACGTGCGATCGGATCGTATCTCGGCACATCGTCTGTGCTATGGTCTGCGCACGTCGTACAGTCGTGGACAATCAAAGTCAACCAATTTTTTGACCGAATTTTTCTTCAAGATCTGACTATCTAGATCGCTTGGGATTCATTAGAGCAATCTGACGCAGCCAAAATCATGACATTTGCACGAGCCGTTCTTCGAGAAATCCCATATTTAGAGTTTCTACCCCCAAAAAATTGGCCAACCCCCTAAAAAATTCGATAAATTCATGAAAAATATGCCAATCGCCTCCTTTTGATTAGCTGGTTATGATCCTGAAGTTTCAAAGTTTTTCATCGAGCCGTTGGTGCTAAAAATATTGGTT
>JABCKJ010000675.1:0-10092 GCA_018850815.1 Asterophora lycoperdoides
GCCACCCGATATCATCGACGATGAGCCTCACTACGAAGTGGAAAAGGTTCTGGACAGCCGTATCTTTCGGAAGAAGCTACAATATTGCATCCTCTGGAAATGCTACAGCTATGAGGACGCGTCATGGGAGCCCAGGGAGAACGTTGCCACCCCGGACCTGGTCCGCCAGTTCCACCGAGACAACCCGGACGCCCCCCGACACATCAGGGGTCTGTTTGCGCTCACACCAGCGGTCTTCGCCTCAGCCACTCGCATTGGGTCGACGTGAGTCTAGAGGGGGGGTGATGTCAGGGGACACTCTCAGGCCCGGACGTCGGGTCCGAGAGTCAGACCCGGGTGTCGGGCCCAGACAACATTTGTCAGGCCTGACCATGTGCCCCCAACGCTCCCTTCAGCGCCAACCGCTCGTCTCCGCTCACACTGGTATTTGTCGCTCTTTTACATTACACTCCTTTATTTACCGGGCCTCGCTGTGCTGCACAGTCTTCACTTATAATCGACACTCTGGCAAGGGGATCCTCACTTTCGTTATCTTCGGATTCTCTTTGCCAGGTGCGTAGTATATACGTTCCCCTTACTGTACAGCAATATAACCTTCAGATTCCCTGTGCCAGTGTGACCCAGTCCGCTCCCGAAGGTCGCCCTTACAAGAGCCAGATGAGGGGGACTGTGCAGCGCAACGAGGACCGACACGCGGATCACGCGTGTCTGGACATGTGCCTCAGCAAGGTGTGCCTCGTGTCGGAAGGCAAAAATAGGTAAAGGTGTAAGTAAAGAGCGGAATGTAAAAGAGAGACGAATACCAGTATGTACCTCGCACCAGTGCGAGCAAAGAAGGGCAGTTGGGCACTGAGGTGGGTGTCGGAGATGCTTGGTCAGGCCCGACAAATGTTGTCTGGGCCCGAGAGTGTCCCCTGACACCCTGGTGCAAGGGGCTGGGAGCCAGGAGGAGCATCGGGTGTCCTGAGAGGGCAGGAGACTGGCAGGGCAACAGAGAGCCTGGAGGGTGTTAGGGCATGCTTTGTCTGGTAGGACTTACTAGGATACCCCAAGTTCGAAGTAAACAGCACAGAGACTGAGGAATGAGATAGAGCGCAGTTGACTAGGCAGAAAACCTAAGAGAACTAGACTGAGTTCTCTAGGTGTTTTATTCCAGTATATATATGACATTCCTCGGTCCCGAGGCATGAGAGAACAGGGAACACGTTTTGGTCAGGTAACAGCACAGACCCATGCTCGTTGTTCCCAGACTCTCACCATGTCAGACATCACTCTCTCTTCACGTACTTCCAGTGCAAGTTTTCCTGCAATTTCACCTGGAATTACGCGTTTCTGACACATTTCTGATTGTTCTGAGCATTCTCTCCCCTTCAGGCTCACGGTTGCATGTCACTTTCCTTCTTCATCTCAATGGCCTCTACCTCGTGTCACCCACTCACGCGCTCAGTCTCCGCTTTGCCTGAAACACGGAAGCACACTGCCAGTGCGGCGAATCTCCCTGAAGACCCGGAGAGCAAGCTTTCTTACGACTTCGAGGAGGACGGCAACGACGACACGGCCTTGGAGTTTGGGCATGACAACAATCATGCAGGGGTTTCACTTTGGCCACCTATCCAACCTTCTCCTACGCAATTCCCCACTCCACCTTTTCTCATTCTTCCCGATCCCGCCCCTCGTCGTCATCGGGCCAAGGTTTCTGCTATTTACACAATTGCTACTCCCACCATCGACGGATCAGATGAGCCTCCTCCCATTCCAGCTTCTGGTTCTGAACCTCCCCCTGCACCTCAGCTCCCCAATGCAGCCTCTGGCCCTTCCGCTCCTCCTGTTACCGCCTCTGGCGTGTCTGCCCCCACCCGTGACCAACGCGGTTCCACGAGCACCCTAGAGTCGGACACTGCTCCTCGGGCGTCTCCTTCAAAATTTTGGGCAGCTCCTTCCAAGCGGGGCAGTCGCAGCAGTTCCCCAACCAAGACTGCATGTTCTGCGAAGGGTAAGGGCCGTGTGGCCCCTTCAGTGGATATTTCCCCCGACGAGGTAGACCAATTCTTGAATAATGCAGTCGCTGTTCAGTCTGCGCACCCCTTTCCTCTGTGTCCGGTCTCGTCCACCACACCTATTCCCCAGCTTCCTCCGTTGCAGTCTCCAGCTTCCCTCCTTTCTCGTGCTACCCCCATGGGGCTGCCCCGGGTGATTCCTGCTCGTTGTGCTCACGTGGCCACCCCTCTACACCTCCCCCACTCTACCTTCCCTGCCTCTGTTCACATGTCGGCTCGGTCTGATTGTAGTATCCAATCAGATCACAGTGTTACCATTTCTGAGGTAGAGCACATGCTTTCCTCATTTGGGGACAAGTTGGTAGCCATCTTGCATGCGCAAGGCATTCTGGATTCGTCTGTGCACCCCGTTCATGGCTTTCCTCCAGGTGTGCCAGACAATGGTATGTCTTCATTTTGGTTGGTACTGCCACTTGCTCTCTGAGCTTTGAGTGCCACCATTTCTTCAGGCTGGAATGGCTTTCAGGCCTCTCGCCCCAACCGTGATTTTGCTCTGGTTCTTCCTTTTGGGCCAATGGACAATGGTACGTTTGCTGCCTTCCCATTGCGTCGCTGTTCTCATTCGGCATCATCGCCTTCGTTCAGCTTGAGGCGGTCCTCCCGCAGCGCGAGCTGATCATCTTGTCAGTCAGGCACGTGCACCGTTTCAGGGCTGGCTGGGCCTTTCTGCCCCTCACCATGATCGTGGTCTGGATTCGGCCTGGGGTGCGCCTCTGGCGGGGTTTTTGAGAGGTTCACAAACCGCCCCTCAGGGTTTCCCAGTCTGGGCCCCCGGCACTTTAGCTGTTCCGGTGTTTGGCAGGGCTGGCTGCCCAGCTTTGTATGGGCTGGTCATTCCTCCTCCCTTGTCTTATCTTGATGGGTCTCTGGACCCAGACAAGATCATCTTGCCAGAGGATGTGGTCACCATTCTGTGTTCGGGCTTCAAGGGTTATATCCCGCTTGATGCTCTCACCAATGCCAAATGCCACGATGCGGCCTTCAGGGCACTTTGACCCTCATCTATTCCGCTGTCAGTGGATGCCCAGGGTCACATCATGTCGCGTAGCATCACCATCAATCCATCCAAGGAGATGTCCCTCACTCACCCTACTTGGTGCCAGGCGTCCAATAACTTTCTTTGTGCTCTTCATGAGCACCTCATCATCCTTTTGCCTGACGATACACCTGACTGGGCCACTTGCAATAACTGTATCTCAATGCATGCAGGCCACTTTGCATTACTCAAGGCCCGTGGCAATATCAACTCGAACTTTCAGGTGTATCTGCAGTATTGCACCTACGTCTGAAAGCAGTGGCTGGCACATCAGAGGTCAGGGCGCCCCACCTTTTCCCTTAACGTCTTCCACTCAGCTGTATTTGACAAGAATAATATGATCCGCATCTTGGGTGAGGTCTCTGCGCTCATGGCTGTGGTCTCCTCCAAGCCTTTTCATTCACAAGCTTCGACCACTGCCAGCTCTTCCTCCTCTCTCTCCCACGTTGATTCACAAATTGCCTCTAAGGAGCCAGACGCTGCCCTTTCCCATCCAAAGGGCGCAAATGCCACCATCGCCACCGCCTCCAAGCCCAAGGTGGTCTGCATGTATTGTGCAGCCACTGACCACCACTTCAACCATTGCCCCGGCCCTGGTCGGTACATCACCAAGGGTGCTGATAACCGCTGGTGCAACCCTACTGGTCACCTCTACTGTTGGGGCTGGAACGGTGCTCTCGAGGCAAGGCCTGCACTCACATCCATGCCTGCACGCTGTGTGGCGCTGATGGCCATGGTGCGCAACAATGCACAGCATGAGTGTTACTTCCCGATCTCAACTCCTCTGAGGCATCATCGATGGTTGGCAGTGCTCAAGGAAGTCGGCGGACTTCCCCAGTTGGCGGAGGTGCACAAACTGACGTCATTTCTGCAGGCACAAATATATCCTATTCCTTTCTACCGATGGAAATTTCTGACTACAAAGGAAGAACAAGGACGACGACCCAGATGATACGGCTTTGAACAAGGAAAACACGTACTTTGTTCACGAAGAAGGGTACAAAGTGTACCTTGACAAAACAAAGAGCACTGTTGAAGAGGTATGCTTGCCACAATCAGTTGAATTCTTCCTTCTAACCAAGGCTTGTTACAGGCACCTACGTGCTCACATCTCCACACAGGGTGAATGCAGAACACCATCAAGTTTAAAAACGCTGTCGTGAGTGGAGTTGTAGCCTTTCAGTGAGCTTGCCATGGGTTCTACTGCCCTCAAGGCACAGTCGACATGACCAAGGGTGAAGAGTAAGTCTGAAACCATCCACCAGCAAGTTACTTGGACTAACACACCACCACAGATTTTGGAGGACCGACTTCACGTTTGCATATGTATTGAAAAATATGGTGCTGATGTGCTGGATATTGGTTTCTTACGATATCTGGTGTCAATACATAGTGAATCTCTCAAAGCAGTTCAATCAATGATTCCTCAATCTGGGATCGACAATCGAGAACATGGTTCGTAGCGCAATCCCCAAGATGCATGTCTTGAACCACGTCATCTCGTGCATGTTCTTGTGGTCGTTCACATACAAGAAATACTCAGGAGAGACCTGGAGAGAGAACATCAAAGGCGGCTGGGCAGAGCAGAACCAGTCAGCTGGCAGCACAAAGGAGATGAACGCTGGGCATAGACATGATGCCCTCGATGACTTTATGGGATATTTGAATTGGACAAAGCTCCATAAAATGAGTATGTATCTATTCTCTATTGTATGCTAGAGGCTGAAGCATGCACTAGGCGAGACACTCCACCAAATGTATGTGATGGGCATCAAGACACTGAGGATGTGTGAAGATGACTTCTGAGCACTGACTGTATTGCACCCGAAGAAGGTGGTTGCTGAATGGGAGGCTATGAATATGACACCGCAAATGGCAGGGACTAAGGCAGTCAAGAGTGTGTATCAGGTCAACGTCAAGAGCGGTGAGCATCGTATTCAGCTGCAGGTTTGTGAGATGCTCATGTGGGTGTAGGACCACCGACGCTGGACAGTGCATATCAATCTCTCCTTCAAAACAAAGCGGCTTCACTTATTGCCTCTGGAGAGGCAGAGCTGGTGAATCTTGGCCTTGAGATTGAGCAGAAGCAGCAAGTTTTTTTTCCCTTGATTTATCGCAATATATTAACACTGACATATAAACATAGGCTGATGTTGAGCAAGAGAATTGTGGCCAACGAGTCTGACACAGGAATTCCAATGCTTCGTGCGAGCTTGAATCGGGTGATTGCACATTGGCATGATCAGCAGGTGGCCGCATTTTCACCACTCGCCTGTGAGCTGTCTTCTGATGATATATCCAATCTGGAGATGGCTTTGCTACACTTTTCTGTTGAGCTTGAATCCAGAGAAGCATGTCAGCCTGGGCCTTGTTTCATTGGCCAATGCTG
This sequence comes from Asterophora lycoperdoides, assembly GCA_018850815.1. NCBI lineage: Eukaryota > Fungi > Basidiomycota > Agaricomycetes > Agaricales > Lyophyllaceae > Asterophora > Asterophora lycoperdoides. The sequence goes on from JABCKJ010000675.1 coordinate 5,483, forward strand.
AATATAAGCTTCGCGAGGGGCAGGCCCATGATGTGCTTATCGACCTCTAGCTGGCAATCAAGACGTGCAACACGAACCTTGATTTCAAAAAGAACTTTGTCTTTGGTCAGGGCCCCAACACACAGGCACAACAGTACCTCAAAACTCTCAACAATGAGAAGATTGCAGCTGCTGACAAGTACTGCAGGGCTTGTGCTGCTATGCTCAACCTTGGTCTATCAGTGAACAACCAATCTCTTCAACCATTATCAAACGAGGACCTATGGATAAAAGACGTCACTGAGCAACATAAGCTTGGTAATTCGAGGAAGCGGGACCCCTGGTTCTGGGTAGTTGGACGGCCAAGTGGGCTCTCAGTGAGGGAAGAGAGTGAATGGAGTCTCAAAAGTAAGTGTTGATGTTCTAGACTCTCTTCATCCTTATCCTGGTTTGATGCATCTGGTTGCCAGTGGATTGCATGAAATGGTTCCATGATCGTGCAAGAGAAGAAAAAGAAATTTTGGAAGAAGAGTTTCACTGGGCCGTTACCTCATTCCAATGGATGGTGGATGTCTGGACAAAACTTGCACTCAAGCACATAGTGCCAGGATATGTGGTGTACTGTCATAAAAAGGCTGCCATGTTCTCTTTGATGGAGTCAGAGTGCAAGGAGAAGCACGATCATGCATTTAAAGTGGGTGTTGCACTGGCATCTTGTTGCAATTAACTCGGTGGACTTTGTACACTTTTTGTCTGTACACTTTTTACTTACACTTTTCTCCCGTTAGTAGTTATGCTTTCCTGCAATACCTGCACTGCTGGCACTCATGAATTTTTCCTATGGAAACATTCATGAGACGGATGCCACACAGTTTCTATATCATGGTTCTTTCAGAAAAATATAAGGTGTTTCCATGAATGCTTCCACAAGAAACATTATTGTCTTTGTTTTGTCTTTGTTTTAAACAAAGGGACTCATGTTTCTTCTGGAAACAGTCAAGATTTTTCTTTGGAAATATTCATAGAAACATTTATATTTTTTCTTTGGAAACATTCATGGAAACATTCAACATTTTCCTGCAGATACATGAAAGAAACATTGATCATCTTTCTAACATTTACCGAAGGGAAAACCTTATATTTTGCTGAAAAAAACATGGTATAGAAAGTGTGTGGCATCCATCTCATGAAAGTTTCCATGGGAAAAATTGATGAGTTCCAGCAGTGCAGCCTTTTCTAAGTCAGATACTCAAACACGGTTGGTTTTCATCACACACACCTGTCTCCTAAAGTCTCAGTTCTGAGGTCACTGATTGGCAACTGAGGATTTTACACGACGCTCCGCACACTTCACGTTCTCGATGACACACGCACATTGTTGGTTCCCATAGTCATCTAAACACCAAGTTCCACACCACTTCACAACACATTGTCATACGTTTTTGACATCGCATGCATCGGCTCACACGAGATCACGTCATCACTTTCCATGGTTATCACAGCACTCACAACATCATATTCCTCATTGATTCCTCAGCATCAGCTACTGTTCTTAGCACGTAGCTCATCTTTTATTCCATCGTCCAACCTACACAGGACTGCTAAACTACACATGAGTAACACCAAACATGTCTATCCATGAAATCCCAAATCAGAACCTTTCCGTTGCATTTTTGGAACTCGATGAGATTTTTCACCCTTCATGTCCATCTGCCTCATCGTTCGCCTCTTGATTCACTTGATTCAATGCATGATGTATTGCTCAGAAAGCCAACCACCCTCACCATCTGAAGGAACCTGAATGATTGCCGTCTCCAACGCAAGCCAACACCCGGATCAGAAGGACATTGGTAGGCAGCCTATGGAACCTGAGGCGCATCAACTACCATTAATAGGTGATGAGCAATTCTGGCAAAGACAAACCAGAGGATTCAGTTCATGGATGCAATGTGCCGGCATTACCCATGGCAATAAATGAGTTTTGCATTCCTCAGGGTGGTACAACGGACGCGGTCAACCCACTGGAAACACAAGTCGAAGCACCCACCGCGATAAAGATGGACCACTCTGGCCCTCAAGAACATTTGACGTTGGCAAGCCAAGCAACAGCAGTCGAGCAAAAACAAGACGACGACAGGGAAGACATGGTATCCCTTGGCAGCAAGTCTGACCACGGGTCACCCGTTCCGGAACTGGAGAGTGCTGCAAACTTGGTGCATCTCGAAATGGCAGTTCAGAACCCTTCGACTGATTTAGTCAAGTCAGATGGGGTAGACACCATGATTGTAGATGCTGCAGGACCTGCGTGCTTGAAAAGTAAAGGTCGCACAGAAAATCATGATTCTTCTTCTCTTGAAGAACCATGTTCAATGTCACCTGGCTGTTCAAAGGGGAAGGAGCGTGTGCCAGACCCATCTCGAGGCAGAAAGTAGTTGACAAGTCGACAAGTGGGACACGGTATGGGCTGGGAAGCTTGCAAGATAGCAGTCACACTTGCTAGGCTTGTGGACCATGTCAGGCCTCAGTAGAGACTTGTTATGCTGTAAGGGCAACTCCAACAGTGGAGCAGATCATACTGGCAGAAGGGAATCCAAAGTATATTAGGAGTCAGTAGCTAATAGTACATAATGACACACCTGGCAGAAGGAAATCCAAAGATAACGAGTCTGAGGATCCTTCTGCCAATGTGCGCGGGTGGCTATTAGATACTGTACAGTTAATAATCCACATCAACAATTATGTAACAGACTGAAAACTGTGATGTTGACTTTCAATGTGGTCATAAAGTCACATAACCACCGCACTGAAGACATGGCTGCATTGAAAGTCATGTGACCACCACACTGAGAGTCAAATCTCTGCACTGAGACTCAGTGCAGCCACATTGAAAGTCACATGACCACTGCATTGAAACCACCACACTAAAATTCTAGTCAGGTGTGAACTGGGTGTTCCCCTGGCAGAAAATGCCAAAAAAATACCACTGGTACGTGACTGTGCAATCTGGTATGGCTTTGTTGTGATGAACTTTGTTGATTAGCACCATTCACGAGCTATTTGCACAATGTACTGGAGGATCTAGCCAAGGCTACTGATTGGGCTTTTCATGTCATTGGTGCTAGCCTGCATCCCAGTGCACAGGACGGTGCCATTGCAAGCATTGAGTTAGTCTTTTTCCTAGTCATCTCAGCTCTATCTAATACTTGGATGCCAGACAATTCTTTGGACTCAGGCCAAAAGCAGAAAACACTTTCTCTGAGGTGTATGCCCAGTATTGTGAGAAAGTGGAGGTGCCATTCTTCAAACACATTGCAGGGTTGTATCATAAGTTTATTTTATTACTTGTGTTCACAGGTGCAGCTCAATGGTCTCTACCAACACAATGTTTACAAATCAAGAGCCTTGGTTTCAACCAAGGCTCAGCATTCTCCTCCACTGTTCATCAAAGATTTGGGCCTGATATCTATGGATTTGAGCCCTGCATCCACTCCAAGCCCAGAGTCATCAGCGCTACCAGTTACAGGCTCACAGGCATTAGCACCTCCCATTAACAATGAGGTTAGTGCTGAAAACCAGCTTAGCCAGAGTTTTAAAGTCCAGTTAAGTCCTCAAAATCAGAAGCCCAAACCTTCAACTGGTTCAAAGTTTCACAAAAAACTAGATTCAGTTAACCAGACTGCAGGTAACCAGTCACACTGGGCTTACCAATAATCTCATGACTAGTGTGGACTGGTTAAGCCTGATATTGGGCTTGACCGGTTATGAACTGGTCATTCACTCATCACAGGCTACTTACAACAAGTTACCAGTACAACAACAATAAAAATAGTCTACACTACAAGTACAACATGATGATTGATAACATGGAGATGGGGATGAATAAAGCATTGAGACAAAAAAAAGACAGCAACATACCATGCTGTTGTGTTGTGGCATCAGCGATGCAGCACCAATGATGTCACAATTTCAGGGTGATTATGTCATGGCATCATCAAAGTGGCAGCCATGCCACATCACAATTTTGGAGCAATTGTACCTTACGTCATCATTTCATTGGGCAGTCATGGCATCGGGACGGCAGCTGTGCCATGTCTTTGTTTTTTGGAGGTGTGTCATGGTAGTGGCTGTGCCACAGGCCATCAACAGGTGCAAGACATGGTTGAGGTGGAGGTAGTGGCTGTCGACAGGCACAGGCAGCCTTTGAGGTGGGGGTGGAGGTGGCCATCGACAGGAAGCAGTGGGAAAGTGTGAGGTGGTGGTCAAAATGTGGCAGGCATGCCATGTCACACACAGTTGACAAAGCTGTCGGTGTAGCACTAACACTATTTTCCACTAACTTACAGGCATAAGACTCGGAAGTAGCCTTCAATAATCAGCATATCATGATTTTATCTACCAATCCAATGTTTTGTTCTCTCATTACTGGGTGTGAACTTTTCAACTTACAATCAAGGGAGTATCACGTGCACAATTGATGATATAGGGATGGTTGGTTGGTTGGTCACCGGAGGTTCTTAAAAATTTTCTTGACACAAATGAAATTTTGGTACTTTGGCAAATTTTGAAGTTCTCAAGCAACAATCTCACCAAATACAATGATTTTGGATTAATTTGAAGCACTATTCACTCTG
>JABCKJ010000676.1:0-10088 GCA_018850815.1 Asterophora lycoperdoides
CTACCCAGGTCGTCCGATAGAGGTCCCTTACAAAATCGATTCAAACACCAAACTCGACCTACGCATGCTCGACCTCATTGCTGTGCAAAGTACACTACTCTGGCAGAAAAGCAGTCCATGGCAAAGGCCCAGCAACAGATGAGGAGGTCCACCCCACAGCAAGTGTTTTAAGCATATATTACAGTGTATCTAACCGTATATTAGCTCGCAGGAGCTCATGAAGACTCAACGACGTATTGCATACTGGAAGGCACATGGCCGACAAGGAGGTCCATCTCGCAGACGTCTACAGCCACTCCCACCTGCACTACTTGCCGAAGCTCTCCTGCCGTTGCCGATAGATTCACATCTCTTTCGCGATGCCGCCAAGAGCGCCGACATTCTGGACGAGACTGGTTTGGAGAACTGGGATAACGGCCCTCCTTGTGCTTCCGAATGCTCAGGCCTAGCTAGCTCATCCCTTTCCTGATCAAGTACATCGAGCAGAATATCAACGAGCGCGTTCGACGCCTCAGGTTATCATTTGCGGACATCTTTGACGACCTCATCTCGGAGACTGCTGGGCACGCATTTGCAACAACGCAGGAGGAATTACCACATTCCGAATTATTTCGCAATTCCTATTACAAGGGACGTTTGGAACCACCAGCCAAGGAGGTTTTTTGCGACGCTGTCATGTTTTGCCGGGATCTATCTGCATATCCCACGCAGAACTCTGGCCCGAGTCCCAGAGCAATTTCCTGAAGCTCTTCACTCTCTGTAAAGTTGTGCGACACGCCCGCTTTATCGAAAATATCATCACTGGGCGGAATTCAGTGAAATGGAAGCTCAGACCGTGTGTGGAAGAGCTCAAACGACGCCTCGACAAGATATGCGAATTCGACGGACTCAACCTCCTCATTAAGCGAGTACAACAGCTCCCTTCCATCCAATTTACTTGGCTTGACAACCGCGGTTGTGCGCCGGAGGTTCCACTGGCCGCGTTCGACGCGATGGAGGTCATCTCAGCCTTTCTGCGGCGAACCCGAACCATATATTCTCCCTATATTCTCAAGGCGTTGCACGAGAAACACCCCCACCTGACGGAGGACCTGCAGCGCCATCGAGTGGATTTGAACCCGTGTCTACATCCTGAACTGCAAATTTTCCTCTGTTTTGGCACGCCATCGTCCCCGCCGCCAGCGGTCCCTTCATATCGCCCTGTCCCCGCGCATCCCATTGGGTGTAGCAAAAGTTGCTGCCTCTTATGCCAGCGGTGGATTTCTGGATTTAATGGACAATATGCACTACGATGGATCACTAGTGCGCCACATCCCGGAAAGCCGTGTGCTAACTGGGTACTTCCTCGCAACCCGGACGGTCCCCCGGGGGAGCTCATGGAATCTTCCTATCGGGTCCGCTGGGATGTGGACGAGTGGTTGTTCGATACATTGCATTGGATAGCGCAAGACCCATGTGACTCGGACTAGTTCTATGGCCGAACTATTTATTCTCAAACGTGTACTGTACTTGCTTGCCTCATAATACCCCTCTCCCCCCCGGACTTATGCCGGATGTGTGTAATCCAGAAGGTCAATTCTGTATCGCAAGTCACGTTTGTACGTAGTCGTGCAAGGGGTTAGGCTAAAGCCCAGCGGGCTCTCATAGTATGACTCATAGCTAGATTGCAGCCCGTTCCTTTGCCAAGAGGAGCTCGTGACGATCGACGCGGGATGAGGAAAATTTGAGTCCGACATGCTTGTCAGATTCAACTAGAGCGTATGTACACACTACTGGTACGTGTTCAAACAAATGGATAACAGGAGATGTGGACTACGTATGTGTCATGGTGAAAGTGAGGAGTGGAAGTTGAAAAAAGTGGGCATGAAGTCGTCATAATAATTCGTGCAGGTCGTGACTCGTGGTGCGAGTTGGGTGTTTAGAACCGCCAGGAGTAACCGTCACGACCTTTGCCGTCCCTATCCTTGCCGTAGCCATCCTTGTCGTATGACTGGTATAATACATGTTAGCAACCATTCTAAGCTTGTTACTCAGAAAAATACCAACGTCATCGTTGTATTCGCCGTCACGGCCGTGCCCGTCCTTCTTGCTGTCGCGACCATAGCCATCGTCCTTCTTGCCGTCGTGGCCATAATCATCCTTCTTGCCGTCGTGGCTGTAACCATCCTTGCCATCATGGCCGTACCCATCCTTCTTGCCGTCGTGGCCATACCCATCCTTCTTGCCGTCGTGCCGTCGTGGCCGTAGCCATATTTGCCGTCGCGTTTGCATTGCTCTCTACCTTACTCTCTACCTTACATCAGGCGTCAAGGGCTTGGCAGGCACTGTCGACTTCGAGAGCCTGGTGGGCAATGCGACAACGACGGATGCTCACAAGTTGTGGGATGATGATGTCTGGGGCAGCATTTTCAATGATGACAGTGTACATGCTCCCTCTTTACACAATCAAGAAACCCATCTGATGCATCCTCCGGGGTAGACCTCAAAGGTTACTACAACGACATCCCCGGTGGCTCCACTGAAGCCCAATCCCATGCAAGCTCAAACCTCCCTGCCTGGAGTTAAACCCGGTGGAATAGCTTCACCACCGAGGAATTCCTTGGATACTCAATTTCACCCTCGGTCCACCTCAAGCACCTCTCAGGCATCCCATATGCTGCCGTTACCACATACACTCAACTATACCCCAAGGCCACCGTCCATAGCAGCACGACAAAAGCCCAGCTATAATGTCATGGGGACACCGGACATTGCTCCGCACATCTCACCACGCCACACTCAGCCGGCGTATGAAATGCTTCCCCCTGCTTCACAGACACCTTCTCATTTAAACCTCTCATCGCAGCTGCGCCGGCAATGGGCAGTATATTATTAGCACCTTCGAAACCCGCTCAGCCCAGCTGGGGAAGCCCAAGCAAGCCGTTATCGAAGGATGTCTGGTGTGACTTCGATCCATTAGCGTAGTTGAAACATATCTTTGGGCATCATGTCACGTCAGACCAACTTCAACTTGAACGCCAGCTACGGCCCGGACTGACTCTGCTTCAACGATAGTATTGTGTGCACCGACATCTTGAAACGGGACGGAATCTTCGTCGATCTCCAATCCGAGGATGCACTTGATGACCAGATGTGCTCCTATCTTTGAACAGACCAGGTTGCCTTCTCTACAAGCAGGGCTTTGGACGCCTGGAGGGAGCTTAAGGTCGGTCGGGTTGAGGCATCGTACTGACTGATAACACTCACATGCCATACATCCTTGGTCGCAGTCACAAACCTCGATGGATTTGCATGCTTTCTGAAGAATTTCATTTACTAAGGAGCATCGTGTTCAATGCTTTGATAAGACTGCTCTGGAGAAACATGGAGAAGACGCACCATTATCGAAAGCCTTCGCCGCGACTCCTCCACCTCTGCCAACTGCGTCGTAAAATATAAGTCTGCAGGTGTCCTCTCATGAATACTCGATGTGTCGATAGACTGCAAGGCTTTACATACCTCGCGGGTCTTTTCCGTTTCGTCTCTGCCTGTCTGTACTCCTTCTCCGCAGCTTTGCATTCGGTGCCGACATCTTGCGCCATGGCAAACCGATTGAGAAAAGCATGCTGGGCCGCGTGTATTGCCTCTGCCGGATTTATGCCCTTCATTTGGAACAGCTGCAGCAGGGATTTAGGGATATCCATCCACATCCCAGTCGCGCCGCGTTCCCAGGAGGGGGTGGTAAGATCGACTGCCTCAAGAATCACTGTGTTTCTATCACGATCATTGACCTATACACCAGGGGGAGTGACAGAGAGTACAACTAACCTGATCTTGAAAAAGCCTACGCTAAGATGAGAATAGTGATACAGAGGAAAGATGCATCCTACTAACCAAACACCTTTGTCTCCACTTGGACCCCTAATGAGAAAATATACAGTGAATAGCAGGTTTGTTTTTGGCAAGTAAAATACTCACTGCCATAAAATACGCGCTGAGAAGAGTTACGTATTTCTTTAATACGATATGTTTCGGCTGCGTCCACGTTGCTAGAGAGATGGTCAATTACCGAGGAGGCAGCATGCGATGAAGAACAAACGTGAAGTCCCTGCAAAAGATTATTGATGAGCGAACATTTGGCACGTCGAGATGAGTCTACCTTGGAGAAGTGATCCAATTGACATCTGCTCGAACAACTTTGGCCAGCATCGAGTCATGGCTGACTTCTTTAACCTGAGTGGCGTTAATTAAGGTCAGTAGATGATGATTTGTGCTTACAACGAAGGTCAGTCCTTGGTGCATAAACTTTAAAGATGATTAGCAGCAGTAATGCTTTCACTACGTGAGAGATCGCACTCACGACGCCACCTTCATAAACTTCGAACATGGCGCGAGATATTTCGACCTCTTCCAGGAGCGTCGAATGTCCGGCATTGGTGATATTCATCACAGCATATTTTTCTTCCTGCGCACCACCTGCAAAGAAAATCAGGTGACGACAAGTGAACGAAATTTGGTCATACGGATCGAAATGTATTTTGAAGGGAATGGCAGGAACTTCGGATGAGTGTGGTACCTTGTCAGATCCCGTCAGCCAGAAGCAACAAATCGATCTATGAGGGCATTGTACCAGCCGTCTTCGTCCTTTGTAAGATGTGCCTCGCAAGTGTCCTTCAATAGAATGCCGAAGTACTTTTCGTCCTCAGCAGATATAGGCATCTCCTGTGCTGCACACTGCAAATGAGCTAGAAGAAGAAGTAAGTCAGTTTTTCAGCAAAAGTCATGTGTGTTTAGTCAACCTTCTAATAACGGCTGATTGTCAAGGTCAACGATGAGATCGTCGCTTGATTCTTCGAATAGCTTTCCTGGATGCTTGATATAATGCTGATCGATTGGAAAAGGATCCGCCACGAAGACCGCAAGCGAGTCACGAGCCCGCCGCCCAGCTCGTCCTGCTTGTTGTTTCTGTCGCGCGTGATGGTGAATAGCTCCTTCGGTGTATTCGAAAATTCGCTACTAACGAAGCTGGCGATGGACTCGGGAAAACCCAGCATGATTACCGCGTCCAAGGCCCCAATATCGACACCAAGCTCAAGCGCATTGGTGGCCACTATGCCAAGAAGACGGCCGCTGAAAGCGTCTTGTTCGATACGACGACGGTCCTGGTAATCAATGAGACGCTAAATTAGGCCGCGCATGTGATCATGTAGACCAACCTCCCTGGAATAGCCTGCGGCGAAGACTGGTTAGTATTATCTAGTATGAAAGTCGAAGATATTCCTGACCTCCACGGTAAGGCATCGTTCTCTCCAGTATGTCAGAACGACCCTCGCTACTCAGATCCGCACGGATAATCTTCATAGCCTATGCTTCCTATGTCAGATAGGGGCACTCGTGATGTGAATCAAAAAACATACAAGTTCACAGACTTTGCGAGTCTTTGAAAATACCATTTAGCGGTAGACAAGGGGCTAACCAAATCACACACCTTGCAGAACAATATAACTCGGACGCCCCGCTTCATAAGGAATCTCATTAGACCAGTCGCCTCGGAGACAGAACTCTGGCGTCCCAAGCTAGGCACGTTGATATCGATGTACGTGGGGTTCCAAACGAGAAAGTCCTTTTTACCAGTGGGGGCGCCGTCTTCGGTAACTGCCTCTATTGTATCGACATCAACCCCAAATATAGTCCTCATATGAGCTTTAGGATTTGATATGGTGGCGCTACAGGAAATAAATTGGGTGTGACGGTCTGCCAAGTTAAACGATCAGTTCTGTGTGAAGATGTAACTGATGTTTGAGAGGCGAAGATCTCACTTCCAACAGCGGCGCAGACTCGACGAAGACGCCTCATAATCAGAGCAACGTGGCTTTATGCAGCGCAGAAATTTCAATACTGATAATTGTGAAAGAAGAACGAGCTGTACCTCCCAAACAAGCCTGAATAGTAATGCAGTTCATCGACAACCAGAAACTAGGGGGTAAACACATGAGTCGAAGGAGATGCAAGAACATTGTGCATGACGTATACCTTGAGATTGTGCAAAAATCTCTTGAGGCGTCAGCGGACGGTGATGCGAATCTAGCACATCAACTGACCTTCGCCACAGATCCTCGTGAGGCAAAATCGATGCATGAATCATATCCTTTATATTTACTCAGCTTGAAAAGGCGAGTGAAGAAAGCCGTGCGTACGAAATTGGTGAAGATGACCGACGCAGTCTGTCGTATTCCTACATTGCATTCCAATGTATCCATCTTCATCACAGCTCATATGCCACTGACCTTTGCGGAGGTCCTGAGGTGTATCGCCGTCATATGTCGCAACCTGCTTTACTAAATACTGGGCTGAAAGTGGCGGTAAAACAAATCACCTTGAGGCGTTGAAGACCCGGGCAAGTAGAAATCAATTGCTCCATGGCTGCTCTTTGATCATGAGCCAAGGCCTAAAATGGGGCGTTATTAATATCAAACAGTGACATTGGACCTTACTTTAGTCGGGTAGATGAATATGGATGTGGCAGTAGGATCGTTCTCTAAGACACGAAGCACCGGTACCTAAACGGGGCGTGTGACATTGGCCATTGGCATCGATCAAGAGGACACGTGTCGAACCTGATATATGACACTCTTTCCAGAGGCCGTGCTAGTGGAGACAATTACATGCATACCGCGTGTGACTGCGTGGATTGCGGCGACTTGGTGGGTATAGAACGACGATATTTTTCGGGAATCCATCAAGGCCTGGGCAATGGAACCGGAAAGCGGGGGTACAAGCGTGGCTAGTCATATCACAGTGAGTGGATGGCCGGGCGAGGAAGTCTACGATGGCACCTGTTCGTCCCTGTTTTTCTTCGAATGTTCGTCTATCAATGATTCGACCCTTGCACCAGTATGCTTCTTCAAGTTCTGCAATGATGGCTTCGATTGTCGGACGGGTGTCGGGCTCTGGAACTGTCAGGTACTTGATGTCGGCCTTGGATGACATCGATAACCCAGAGGAGGGATTGACAGGTACATGAGCTCGAGCAGCTATTTGCAGCATATTTACAGGGTCTGCTTTGCTGGTCTTCGAAGCAAGAAACCTATTCCCGGAGTGAGACACCGAAAGACATGGACGATGTCAAACATACTCTTCGACTGCTTGGTGAAATCGCTCGTTTCGTTTCTCCACCAGCTGCTTTACAGCAGTGGGTGTCAAGGCTGGCGTCGACACAAGACTGTGCTCCCTATGCAAAAAGTCCTTGGTGCAACGAGATATGAGATGCTTACCTGTCATTTTTGTTTTTCTTTCGCGCGTTTCCAGCCAACTCGAGAACAAGGACGTGTTCGTCCCCATCCTCATGAAGAACTTGAGACGCAGAGGGCTTGGAGACAAAGGAGTAATCTGGAGACGGTTCTCGACGCCCCTTGGACGATGGAAGGTCCTCAGTGACGCGCAGATCATTCCGAGGGATATAAGAGAATCTGACAAGATCTGGCAGGAGTGCTCTGTGGGAAATGGACATCAGCTGGGCTGGGTTTAGCTTTGAACGGTTGCTGACTTCAATTCTGCGACCCTCTCGAGTTCAAGAGGGCTTCATTATCGAGTCATCATCAGCAACATAGATATCTCCGTATTCGTACGCACTATTTGAGAAGGGCCTCGACGGAGCATCGGACTACCGCAAAGGTTGTTGTAAGTCGTTTTCTGGATGAAATAAACGCAAGAACAGTGTTGATGGCCTATAATCCTTGAGGATTCGCAGGTGTTACGGGCAGGCATTGAAACATACCTTGAATATCTTACATGAACAAGGCATCAGCTATCTATCATGAACGTCATAGATGGCTTCACTGACTTTCGAAAGCTGGAAATGAAACCATTTGAATGTGAAGCCCTACGAGCATAACCGGTGACATACCTCGTGAAAGTGATCAGGCCACGGAGAGACTTCCTTTGACTTCCTCGAGCCAGAAGCTTGTACAGATTTTTCACGCCTGTTGATTTGCTGGTTCTTTTCAGGACCTTGCAGCTCAGCTTTGCGCTTCATTCTTTTTGGTGATGTAGGAAATAAGTACGAATGGATTTAATTTCTGGTGGATCAGACCTTTGTGTGTGCATATTTGTCTGGGACGAACAGAAGTAAATATCATCCCTTTTACTATCCTTCAAGTGTGAGGGAATTGTCCCCAAGCCCTTTGAACGCTCAGGTCATAGTCAATTTTATTTTGTGCGAATGCGTACTAACAATTTTCAATTAGAGAAATGCGCCCCTCTGTGATTCGACTAATCCGGGTTCTTCGTCGGAAATCTCTACCAGTGGAGGTTAGAGAGAGGATTATTCCAGCTCCAGCACCTCAAACCGAGGAGCTCAAACGAGAGAGCCTTATCGACATCCTCACGAAACAAAAGACCCAAGCTGGCGTTAGCTGGCCGGTTAATATTCGACTCGAACCCGTGGTGAAGAAAGATACATTGAAGCACGTGCAGGCGGATGTCCGGGTCAGGCTGAAGAAGTTGATGAAAGAGCGGTGAACCTATGTATACTACATAGGGCGCTCATGAGGTCGCGCATGAGATACTATTGAAATTCGTGAACAAACGACTGAAACGACACGACACAGATGCTGCAACGCTTCACGTCAAGATAGACAGCAGCTGGGCGTCATCCTACATACACTGTCTGTAATTTGTTAATATGCTGGCCGCTGGCCGCAATCATTGTGAATGTGGTTGATGGTGCACGATGGTGACCTGTTGGCAATGTGATGCGTTACCAAAAAAGCTGGTCTGTTCATGTGTTCATCCCCACATGTTACGCGTTACAAGGCGAAAATCTGTTCATTGTAAATTAATTGAACAAGCTCGAAATCCTACTACGGCAAAACGAGGCAAGAAGCATGCCAGTGACAACCATGTACATAATTATTAGGTGCTCACCCAATTCCAACTTTTTTTGTTCACGACGCGTCACCCAAGTGTTGCGGGCAAGTCATGGACAAGTTCACAATCCCTTCGTACTTTCGAGAAACTCTCCTCCCCAACCCTTCGTTGCCAATATCCGAGTTCCTTCGTTTCTCCCTCCCTCCTCAAGATAGGTCACCGAGCAGCGTTGAGAACAGTTCTTACTGGTCTTCCATCGCTAAATCGTGGAAAACCTCATATGGGATTTTGCGTCTCGCGCAACATTCCGATGGATCCGGTGATCTTGGGACCCGGGAACAACATTTCATCAGCCTCGAAATTTGGCAACGAGATCAAGAGGCCCTCAAAATGTGGCAACGAGATCGAGATTGGATTCATAATGCGGCGGCGAGGTTTATTCAATATTGCGAGACCGTTATGATATTTTCCCCTCATGTAAAACCCTATGCATCAGCAAGATCAAATTTCACTAGAGACACTAGATCTAGCGGTTCTAGCGGCTCTACCTGGCTCTACTCGTCTACACTGATGAATAGACCTACAAGGACTTGGCAAATTTTAGACACCTCTAGAACATGAGTTAGAGCCACAAGTAGTGATAGGTCTACTGTACCAAACAGAGCATGGTAACAAAACACTAGAATTGCATAGAGTTCAATAGATTGAAGAATAGAGCATTGTAAAAAACACTAGAATTGCATAGAATTCGATGGATTGAAATAATAGTACTACAATCTGGAGCATGTCAGGGGACACTATCAGACCCCGACGTCGGACACGAGTGTTGGGCCCGGACAACATTCATCGGACCCGAGCATCGGACCTGGACAATATTCGTTGGGCCCGACCGTACGCCCCCAAGCCCCACCTCGGACGCCCTTCTTGTTAGCACTGGTGCTATATACATATTGGTACTCTTCACTCCCTTACACCACACTCATTTACCTTACACCCCTACTATTTTTACCTTCTGACACGAGGCGCGCCTTGCCGAGGCGCATGTCTGAACATGCGTGATTCGCGTGTCAGCCCTCATTGTGCTGTACAGTCTCACATATAGTCAGCGCTCTGGCAAAGGGATTCCCCATTCTTGTTATCTTTGGATTCCCTTTGCCAGGTGCGTAGTATATTCGTTCCCCCTTACTGTACTAGCAATATAACTTCGGATTCCCTTTGCCAGTGTGACCCAGTCCGCTCCC
>JABCKJ010000677.1:0-10068 GCA_018850815.1 Asterophora lycoperdoides
ATGTCACACCGTTAACCCAAATTACACTCTCGTTCACTAACCGACATTTGCAGAACGGCCTGGTTGGTGAACCTCACGTGGAAACCCATCAAATGGTCCTTCACGTGGTCTTCACCGGGTTTTTCGCTCACCGGGCTTCACTCACCGGGTTGCAGGACAGGCCCTTATTTTGCTTCTGTTATCAACGCCGATGACCAGGGTGCTTTGGTACTTACGTGCTGTGACCTGTCCCCGCCCCGGGTCCGGGCCTGAACTTCTGAAATTCAACTAGCACACGAGTCGGATTCTGGGGTCTGGCAGAGACACCTTGGTCCGTCACGTAAATTAACTCGGTTGTGGGCGGGTGACGGGAGTCGGGACGCGGCGCGTCGGATGCCCACGTGGGGTACCTGATCGAGATGGCGGCCCAACTATTATTATTACCAAGCCTGTGAGGCTGTGCCTGTACTTAGACCCATGCTGCTCGCTCGCATCATATATGGATCATATATGGACGCAAGGAGTCTTCAACTTGTGTTTCGTTGTTCGGATTTATTGGAGATCCAGAGCCACGAGCTCATTGCGGCGAAAGCAGCCGTTGGTACTTATGTAGCATGATCGTTGATAAAATGATGAGGTGCACATGGTCTTGAACTCTTGAATGGTGTACAGCTCTTATCCAATGTCCACGCGGCGCGGCACAGTGAATGACTCGAATTATTGCATATCCGATAAATTCTGTGGTACGCGTCGACTCGGATTTTTCTTTTCCATCGTATGCTAATATTGACATTTGGGCTGTACCCAGGTAATGCTTAGGGAATGAAAGTGGGAGCCAATTGAACGCGATGGAGTCGCAACGTTGGACGGCCTCGGCCGCGCGGGGAACACCGAGCTCGCAAACATCGGACTTGTGCTTGACCTGTGACTTTCCTTGAAGTTTCCACACGCCCCGTCCTCCAAATGGAGTGTTTCTCTTGTCCAGGTTGTGTGGGCACCGGTCCTTAGCAGGTCTAGCGTATGGCCTTTCAGTGGATTCTTTTGGCACTCGAGCGAACGTGCTCTATGCGTAGGGTCACTTGACGAATCATACAGGTGTTCGACGCCGTTCTTGGGGTGTCGACGTCAGGCGTTTGAACTTGCATCCATGTGGCCCGGCGGAACCCTCATTGTTTTTTTTATCATCCGTCCCCCCAGATCGGGTTATAATAAGCTTCGGATTGGGGACAGTCAGGTTGAGAAACTACCATGACCTCCCCGAATGGCCTAGTTTGCTTCACTAACTGTCTACTTCCTCAAGAGGACGGCAGTCTCGTCGAGAAAGATTTGTGGGTTGACGAGCGGCGTGGCGTCATTCTCGATGCACAGGTGCGTTGTCGTTATTGTTTATTGGGGAGGTTAGCTGAACCTGACTTTTGCTTCCCTTATCGCAGAGGACCTTCTACGTGCGAGGCGAGAGGCCCGACAGAATTGTCGATTTGAAGGGGAATATCCTGAGGCAAGTATTGATATTCCATCCTAGGCGTAGAAATGCTAGCTATTTGGGAGATGTGCTTTTCACTAACTGCCCATATACAGTCCTGGTTTTATCGATATACAGCTAAATGGCGCATATAATTTCGATTTTTCGGTCTATGAAGATGACAAGTCGTACCGGGAGGGTATGAAGTTAGTCGCCGAACGTATCATAGAAACTGGCGTGACCTCGTGCGTAACAAGTCTACACACTGCTTGTCTCTGGACTGACCTGACTTCAAATGTATCAGGATCCTTCCAACTCTGATTGTGAGTCTAACTTGAAGTTTGGCTTTCCGCGACCTAACTTATTGTTTTCAGACCCAAGACAAGGCTCTGTACCCTAAGCTACTGAGTTTACTGCAGCCGTTTTCCACGCCTACATCGGCGACGCTCTTAGGTTGGCACGCTGAAGGCCCTTTCCTCAACCACGCTAAACGTGGAGCCCACGCGCCTCCCTTTATCCTCACTGCCCCCGAGGGAACCAAATCATTCGAGGACATCTATGGTGAACAAAATCTCGCCGAGGCAGAGGATTGGCTCATGGCCAGTGGTGGCCAGAATCCTGGCGTCAGGGTCATCACTGCTGCACCTGAAATCGATGGCGTCATGAACGCGATTGGAGAGCTTTCAAAACGAGGAATCGTCCTCTCTATTGGTCACAGGTACGCCACTGCCAGTGCTCTGGAACAAGATTTTTCTCACATCCGATATCCGATAGTGCTGCATCCTCAGAGGTCGCAACATCCGCTGTGCGCTATGGCGCCAGCCTTATTACGCATTTGTTCAACGCGATGCCCCAACTTCACCATAGAGACCCTTCAATTATCGGGCTTTTGGGTGCTTCGCCGCATTTGTCCTCCCCCATATCTCCTTTACCTCCTTATCCCCCCCGCAAATCCTCCACAGGCACCACTACCCCAGAGAAGGCCCCTGCTGCAATTCAAACCGCGGTTCCACCCCCAACCCAGATCATCATTCCTTCCTCAATCCAAACCAACGTTCCTGGTACATCGGAGGCTTTCGACAACTCCATTACGCCCCCTCTTTCGCCATTCAATTTTGCGTCTCCCGGGCCAATAACACGTTCTCTCAGCGGGACTCTCAGCGGTGTCATGACGCCTGTGAGTCCAGGTGCTGTGACACCAGTAACGCCGCACAAGCGTCAGAACAGCAGGAGCGAACTGCACCTCGACAAGGGTCAGATTGCGGACATGGCGTTTACGCGGCCTTACTATGGGATCATCGTCGATGGAATTCATTGTCACCCCAACTCCGTTAGGGTAAGCTCTGTTTTCCACGCGTAGCTTTGAGATCTCGTTGACATGGAAATCACTGCAGCTTGCATACACTGCGCACCCTGAGGGCTGTATCCTGGTCACTGATGGTGGGTTTCGCGCATGTCGACTTACACCGCTCTCGCTAACATTTCCTTCAGCCCAGAAGATCCTCGACCCTAACCTCCGCGATGGGGTGCATGAGTGGCGTGATGGCAAGCGTTTCGTCAAGGAAGGCGACAAGCTCTTTTTGGAAGGCACCAACACACTCGCGGGAAGGTGAGTTTGAGTGGACCGATGAGGGCTCGACTATCGTGGTGTCGCACCTCTTATATAAGATTATGCCATCGCTGACACCTCGAAATTTGCAGCGTGGTCACATTGGATAGCTGCGTTCGCAATTTCTCGCGTTACACGGGCTGCTCTCTTGGGGAAGCTATCAAGTGTGCGACCTTCAATCCCGCCAAGTAAGTTCAAATTCCATTCTCCATTGGATCTATATCTGATCAAATGTCCACAACAGGTGCCTTGGAATTGAGAACAGGAAGGGTACCCTGCGCGCTGGCGCCGATGCTGATTTCGTCGTGCTCGACAGGCGCGGAACTGCACTGAGCACTTGGGTGAAGGGTAAGGAGGCGTGGACCAAAGCTGCCTAGCGCTTGAGAGCTTGAAGCTTGAAGAATATCTAGAATACTGTGAGAAGGTGGATATCGTTTGTGTTGGGTTTGAATGTACCTCTCTGCATGTAAAACTTAATCGGGCTCGTCATGTTCGAGTTTCCCTACTATGTAGAGTGCTTCTTGATCCTTTGTACCTCAATACGTGGGGTGTGCAATGTTTATGTCATATACTTAATGTGCTGTAGAAGATGTGTATAATAGATTTTATTGAATGAATTGTGATGCGTTTTTTGACCTCTGGCGATGCGTTGTTTGGTTCAATAACGCCTTCGATCAGATTACCACTATGGATAGCCAACGGGGCGAGCTTGCCCCAGCCCCGCAACCGCTTTGCATTAACCTTGAATTCAGCTGGCATTAGCTGTTGCGCGCCTGATTTTCCATTCAACTTGACCCTGTTTTGGCCCTTGGGGCGTGGTGTTCCTAACCTGGTGATCGAGACTCCGTTCTTGTTCCGTTCCTGCGTCCAGGCCTAGTCCGCAACGATACGGCCTTTTTACCAGGGGCCCCTGCTGCAAGCCTGACCATTCCTCTTCAGCTCTTCAGTATCTACTTCGTCCTTGCAACCAGGCTTGATGATGCCAACCCGGACAGTTACTACAGAGAAACGTGCAAACATACCACCCCGCCAGCTCTCTCTAATACTCTCGTGCAGCCCTTCCCCAGTTCTCAACCTCCCAGTCGAGCTTTTCCTCGCTGTCGTTGAAGCCGCCTTCGCTGATTGCAAACCGGTCAACCTTGCACTCGTATCCAAAGCCTTCGCAAAGGTGGTGGACGTCATCCTATACCACACTGTCGTGCTCGACTCCTTTCCCACTGTCCAACGTTTCCACCGCACCATCCGCTCAAAAACACGCGCTTTCTTGGCTGACCACGTCAAGAGACTTGCGGTGACTTGGTGGCCCGAGTGGGACACATCCCAAGAACAAATCCACGCCATAATCGCCGCCTGCCCCGGAGTTCGGGCGTTAATTTCTCCAACATTCATCTGGCCCGACATATCCAACGCACCGGTGGATGGCACTGGACTCACTGATATCACCATTCAATCCTTCGACGGAGACCGCGGCGCCCTTGAGCGTGTATCCAAGGTGTCTAAGGGGCTCACCTACCTCCGAATCTGCGAGCCTAGCACCATGTGGTTCTCGCTCACATCTCTCCTCAGGGCGTTCGGCCCTCTTCCTCATTTGTCGCATTTGCAGCTCGCACGTCGGGCCAACGCCAACGAGACCAACGACATCATGTTTGTGAAAAGCATCCGCACCCTTCTCGATTCTCTTCCGGTTCTGGAGATGCTTGTTCTCAGCATTTTTACCGAGCCTTTTGCCTCCTCAAAAGTGGAAAGCTCGGCAATTTGGAAGCGGATGTCCGACATTCGTGACGAGGATTGCAGGGTAATAATCCTGCCCGGCCGATATGATGAGTGGAAAGATGAACTTCAGGACCAAAAGCTGTTGCAGCGTGGGTACCAGCCCGCCAACTTTTGGGTGCGTGCCCCGAGTGCGAGCCAGGCGAAGACTGTCTAGTTTGGTTTACTTTAGTAGCTCCAGCTCTTTTGTATTACCGTGCCAATAACCAATGCTGAGCTCAGTCTGCGTTGGTTGTTCGTGACCATAGTACTTATGCAAAGGGGGCTGTGACCCAAAAACTAGTTGTCCCACGTGGAGGGTGCGGAGAAGTCTTGGACCCGTGCGCAGTGCACCATTCGCTTTATTGACGTCAAATTGAACTTTGCAATCCCCAAGGTTGCGGGCAAAGGTTGATGCCAGCAGATCCCATAAATACCGAGCCCCTCCCCCGCGCTTGATGACCAGAAGACCGTGTACTCGACACGATGGATTTCACCAAAAGTAAAAGCTGGTACCCAGTTTTTCTCGATGATATCTATTTGACAGTTTGACTTTTCCGCAGACTCGGACGCCATTGCGGTTCCACCAGCCCAAACACCCATCCATCGACTACCTCCTGAGATTCTCGGCGGCATATTTCTATCTCTGCAACCGAGGCGGCGGTCACGATATAGAATAGCCTTCGAGGTAGCGATGTCGCATGTCTGCACCTTTTGGCGCGAAGTTGCACTTGGAACCCCACTGCTCTGGAATGACATCGACATCTACTCGATTCGGTCTATTGAATGCATCTCCCGATATCTCGAACGTTCCTCAAGCTGCCTTGTCAATGTCAGGTTTGACATTTGGGGATCTGACCGATTCCTGAACGGCGAGGTTAGCGGTGCACAAATCCTACCCATCGTTGACATCGTCGTGCAGCACATTCATCGATGGAAAACTCTCCTCGTTCTTGCTTCCAACTCAACCACCACCGCATCCATCCTTTCGAAGCTGGCGCATTTAGAAGCCCCATCTCTTGAACGGATACGCATCACGGACGATGGTGGAGATGTAGATGACGAGCCTCCGAGCCCCAATGGTGTCTTTCCGACAAGACCTGGTTTTTTTAGTGGCGGTGCCGCTAGGTTAACGGTAGTCCAGATCAACAGTCTGCGCATTGTTCCTCCATTGGCGAATGTGACCACACTCCATCTTCACACCCCCTCGTATTTCTCGTCTACGGAATTGAATCCGACCTCTTTAAGGAATCTCACCACTACCTGCCCTTCATTATCGTATCTCTCCATTCACGGGAACTTTCGGGAAGACTGGCCGCACGAAAGTCGGGTCACCATGCCATCTCTCCGTTCCCTCTGGCTCGAAAGTGGGGATACCTTGGCCGCTAGATTCATCGCGACTATATCGCTGCCTAACCTCGTGTCGCTCTGGCTCGATTGCCCTCAATATCAAGTCATTCAGATGGCTTTTACTAATGCCACAACCCGGCCCACCTTTCCCGCCCTAAAATACTTGACTCTTCAAGGGTTCGATTTCTACTCATCTGCCCAGTATGCGAAGGCATTCCCGACAATCACGAGCCTCCATCTCCCCTTCTGCAACCTATTCCATATCACATTCTTAAAGGAAACCCTGATCGAGAACGATCATTCGCGGTGGCCGAATCTCGACACAATCGTTATCCGTTCTATGCGCGATACACACGCGAAAAAAATATCGATGGCCGTGGATGAGATGGTCCGCGAGCGCCATAATAGCAGCAATCCTATTCGTAGACTCCTTGTCGATAAGGATGTTCTCGCAAACCTTGACTCTGCAGACTCTATAGGAGCAAGGACCGACCTGAAGGTGTTAAGCGCGGACAACTTCGATGATCCCTGGTGGATCATATCACACATGGACACCGAAGACCAGATTTGACACTGCAACTAATCGGAGACTGTTCAATAATCTGCCGTATTTTGCTATATAATCATATCAATTTTCTCGATTGCTCATGCTCCTATGGTATAGAAACTGTTTGCAAAAATGCGTTGGTTGGAATGATTATGCAATGTTTTTTTTGGCAAGATTATACGACTTTAAAGCTACTGATACAGGTACTCGAGAATTCGAGAGAGCAACTAAAAATACAGATGGCGATGGCCCTGGGCCGAGCGAAATGAGACAGCAAAGCAAGTAGCAGTAGCGAAGCGATGGAAGCCTCGGCGGGCAGCAATGTCTAAGTCAAAGGGTGACGATGAAAGGGGGTATATAGGAGGAGATATGATGGGTGGGTGCTCGAAGGTGGGCACCAGTGGGCGGGAGTAGGATGATGACAATGACGCATGAGGTCCATTACCTCGAGGTGGACCATGTACGAGTGGAACGAGCGGACGCATTGATGGCACGGCCATATAAACTAGGAAGGAGTACGGAGGATGCGCGCAGACGGTGTCTGCCAAGCGAGGGCGGGGCAGAGCAGGAAGTGCGCGCCGTGGCCTCGAGTGAACGTGGCATTTTTAGACCGGGCGGGTCTGTAATTTTTTGCCGCGACAACGAGAGCTTGCTCTACGCGCACAAAGCTGGGGTATGTGCCAGAAAGCAAGCAGGGAACAAAGATGCCGGCCTGGAGGTGAAGGTCAGGTTTTACAATTCGATCCACCGATGCCAAAAGAAGATACCCACTAGGTTATATACAGGTCAGACGGCAGATAGGCGTCCGTGCTACCGGAGCAGCAGCCTCAGGCTCCCTAGCGGCGAGCTCCTGGACAAGATAAACAATAAATACTTTAAACTGGGTGTGGCGAAGAACGATGTAAAATGCTTACATGTATTTCGACATCCATGTCCACAGGACGGACGATGGGGACAGGTGACGCGACCGTCGTGAGCACCGCTGTATTTTCCTATGAGGACATGACTATCTTTTGGACGGTGGGATCACTGACTGTAAGCCAACAGTAAAGCAGTAGCAAAGTTGAATTGCATCGCCTGCTGAGTGGGGCGGGAGGGCCTGCTCGCGAATCAAGTCTGGGAAGAACAATAAGAAATGGTCCAAAGGACCCTCTCTGTAGTTGCACATGATATATAACGGAGGCACGTAGAAACGAAGTCGATAGACAAGGAAAAGGCCAAAACAGGATAGGATGAAAGGAACGCCCTATATAGGAAGTCAGAGGAGTCCGGTAAATAACACTTGTATTTATAGGCACCTGATCTTTGCCTCGATGTCGCTTGTAAACGTTGAAGCTTATATCCAACCGGAGCCAAGCGGTGTCGGTGGAGGAGAGGGTAGGACAAACGACCGTCCAAATTAGGCAATCACCTCAACTTCCTGCGCCATATGTGTGTTCCTATCCTTGTTCCACAATTAGAAGAGGACTTCTACAATCCCCAGCCTATAAGTATAGTCCCTCATAGCGTGAGGGTGTTTGTAAAAAATCTCCACAGATCGCCTGATCAACCAAGACACATAGAAGGATCACAGGAGGACCCACAGGTACGCCACCGAGTGATAACTAGATTTTCGCCTACAGGCTAAGTAGTGATGTCAGTGAAGGAGCTTTATATATAGAGTCACGTTGAAATTGAGGATGTCCAAGATTGGCAAGTTGAACAGGAGCTCTTTCTCTACTATAAACGAATCGCTGACAGGAGCTTTGTTGAACAAGAAACGATTGACGATGGTGTCGATGTTACAGAAATAGCGAAGAAACACCGTCGTAGAGGAGTTCAAGGCAAGGGACCGGCCAGGAGTTACAAGGAAGACACTGCAATAGAAAACGCTAGAACCAGCACCGCGGCACCATGGACAGCAATACGGGGTGCATCGTTGGTGCCCGAGGTCGAGCTTGGGTTCGTACCGCTGCTGGTGGCCACACCGGTTTGAGTGCCAGATAGAGTGGCAGTGGATGGCTCGGAGGAGGTACCATTCAACCTCTTGGCATTTCGCTGTGATAGATAAGAGAAGCGTCGTTAGCCCAAGCTCGTCGTCACCCATGCAAATGCTTACCTGGAAACCTTCCAGCGTTTCCGTGCTTGTACCGTTGGCATTGATTACACCGACGCCTCCCTCAGCACACGTGTTGGCATCGTAAAACCAGATGGTCTCTTTGGAGTTGGTGATGGTGACTGGGAGGGTGGTGATGGCCGTGCCGTTGCCGGCATCTCTGTAGTTGGAATTGAAGCCGTTGAGTGTGATGTCAGTGTCGTGGTCTCGAATGCACGGCACCGCAAATGTTGACTGCGTCGCGGTGTGGTTGCCCTGTGTGACTATGGATAGGGGTCAGCGCTTAATCGCACAAAGGCTGAAAGAAATGAAGGTATGGACGGGCTTACAGGTGAAGACAACAACGTCTCCATCGTGAGCAACTATGTTGTTAGGCAGGAAAACGTTCGTTGCATCCTTGGCAGTCGTGTTTCCACCAACGGTAATAACAATCGTTTTGGCCCACGTGGAAAAGACTGTACACAGCTTTGCAGAAATTTAGCGATGCAATTTGCGAGCACAGCATGGCGGAAAGAATATGAATTTACCACAAAGACAGGGAGGATAGACCCGCGCATACTGGTGGAACGTGAGGAGGGAAAAAGACGCAAGCTATGGGTTATAAATTAATCGTTGGGACATTCCGACCTCTGGCTGCCATAAGAGAAGCAAAAGCCAACGTAACAGCGAGCATTAAAGGAGGCAGAGTGCGTAATCGATGCCCACCATCGTCTTCCCTTTCCCACTGAGCCCCACAAGCTTTGACAAGGCAGCAGCTGCCAGTAGACATGGAAAATGCAAGTGTTTCCAGTGTCCTCAGGTCTTGGAGCTCGCTAAAATAACAGGTTAGCAACTAACAGAGTCCATTTCGGACTGAACACAGGTTCATGCACAGTCGGATTGAAATTGACGGTTGCAAGCAAACTTTCAGCCTTAGGGGTAGGACAAAATACAGTCAACTCTGTCCTAACCCATCACTGTAACAACCCATAATCTGCTATAACCCATAGCTTTTTGCTTCCACCAACTTCGTTCGCAGGGAAATTTGAGAAACCTCCCATACCCCATACCCCATAGCCCTGGAGGGGGTTTCATAACCCATAATGTCCCCAAAATCCATACATTTGTGACGGAATTCAACAGTTTGAGGGACAGATGTTGTGAGAAACATTTCCCAAATTGTGGAAGCAGTTGTAAAGCACTGAAAAGTGGAGAAAATTGGCCTGAAAACTTGCCGAAAACATGAAAACGGCTGCATCTGTGACCATCTGTGACATCACAATTACTTTCCCTGATGT
>JABCKJ010000678.1:0-10063 GCA_018850815.1 Asterophora lycoperdoides
AGCGAGCCTTGGTAGCCTGACTCACCTTCGTGATTTCTTGGTTCGTACCCGGGTGCAACTCGCGACACCAGCTGGGGACGAACTGGATGAAAGAAAGCTCATAGAAGAATGGGTACAGGAAAGGAACAATCTCGCACGTATCTCACTCTGGTATATGTGGGGCGTTGCTGCTAACTACTGGAGCTGTTGGGTGTGGAGAACTCGGTGGTTCAGGGAGACATTGATCATTAATCCGGATATAGAGTTTTAGTACTACAAAAGCTGCTAGAGCCGCCTCTGCCATACTACCATCCATCACATTCTATTGCACTGCTTTTGTGTCCGTACCTACTTACTTTAATCACAGGATCGTCATTACATAAGGTGCAACTAAGGACGTTGTAACAACTTCAACTTCAACTTCTGCGTCTAGACATGCGTTTCAACCTTTGATGTTGATCGACCGACATCCTTTGCCCCCGGGAAGTCTTCTCGTCTTGCTGGGTCTCAAGCGATCTGATCAATTCCCTTGCGTTGTGAAGTGAACTTACATCATGACAAAGTGGCAAAGCATACCAAGCATAGCAAGGTCTTCGGAGGCTCAGGAAAGTACGTTGTCATCGATCTGTTTGTTCAGTTCACCACTTGTTTCTAGTAAGAAATATGGCAACGTGTCGATGCCCATCCATTTTTGGAAGGTATCATGTGATTTTTTCGATCAATCATTGACATTGTCAATTACGGTGGCACAAAGTTTGCATACATATATACGTGTAGAAACAACAATGCACAGTCCAAGCCCATAATGCCACAATTTTTCTTCAACCACGTCAAGTTCGATGGCTCAGAGAATAAGCTAACGACTTGGAGAGAAATTTCGACAGAACAGTAAGTATGCACTTTTACCGGCTTCTCACAGTCAAATAACTGTTTCCATAGGCAGGAAACACACTCCAAGGCACTTCTCAGAGCGCGCCACAATTGATATAATGCAAAGAGACGGGAAAAGGCACTGGTAAAACGACAGCAGAGGGCAAGGATAAGGCGAACAAAAGAAACAAACGATTGAATACGACGCACGAGTCACCTCCCTCACCCAAACCCTTCGACTTGTCAGTGATGCATCCCGGTATCCTCAGTTTCGATTCTGAAGAGGAGTGCAAATCAATTCCAAAATGTTGTCTGGATATTAATTTTACCCCGTTCCACTCATCAAACAAACCTCTTCCACCAAGTTTGCCATTCGGCACTCAGTCTCCAGTCGCCGCTCCTCTCGACGACATTATTGTCACAGCCACTGGCACTTCGACCCAACCTGACAGATTCCCTGGATCTCCACTCACTAACATCTTGGATGATCTACCTGGATCCCCACCCACTGGAATGGGTGATTTTGATGATACACAGTCCCTCCATGATGATGATCTGTCGGCAAGCATCGACTACCTCTCAGTTCTCGGACGTGAGGTCTCGATGAACTCCCCCACCGCAGTCTGGGATTGCGGTGTTGTTACCGCACTCCCTTTCATTGCTGACCCCGATGTTTCTGGAGTCAATATAATCTCAAGGGTAGGTTCCTGATTCCTCTTATTTCTATTGCTAACTATTATTGCATCAGGACAAGCAGTTCTCTTCACAAATAGCGCAAGCCCAGGATGGTAGAAAGAGCTCGTTTGTCATCTATCGTTCTTTCTTGGAGACCAACAAGAAAGCGATTATTGCAACTGCGCTTTGCGAGCTCAGTTTAGGTCGCGCTGTTGTATTGGAAGGTTATACCAATTCCCGTCGCGGTCAGGTGGACTTGAATGAAGAGTTTGTGCAAGACACCCTCGGTTACCGAACAAATGGAAGGACTTTTGAAATACATGGTGTGTCTCATGGTTATGTCGCGGTTCCTCGCTGATATCTTTGTTTCTTATATATCAGATGCGGTGCGGCGGACAGCGAACTCAGAGTCACCTCAGGAGCTCGGAAATCTGGCCACACTGTTGGCCAATGTAACGATCCACGACAAAATCCAGTGCATCCTAAACATGCCAGCTGGTTCTGCACATGTTCCATCCATCATAGAGTGTGTTTACCAGCTTTTTCCCCATTTTTGTTAACATGGCTAACTTGGAGCAGTTCCCTCGATGACGGATTCACGTCATTTCAAGAACTACGAGATCTTTACCAAGACTTGTTAGTCCCACAGGACGTCTACGATCTACGATCATGGTTTCTTGTCCACACCGGCGGCTATCTCACCTATCCACATCACGATGCTGGCGGGTTTGGGACATACCTGCAAGTCCTAACTGGAGGAAAAATGTGGGCAGTATATCGTCCTGGAGGTTATACGGAGGTCAAGGAGAGAGCAGAACTCGATCGGCAACATGAGAAATTTGAGGACAAGGAAAGCAATAAGCGCAAGAAAAATAGTTTTGGTATTGAACGAGACGAGGAATGTGAAGTGGCCGTAATTCATATCGAGCCTGGGGATCTTCTGTAAGAAATGCTCTATCTTGCTACTTGTAGTGTTTTTGCTAACACAGTGTCACAGTCTCATGCCGCCTGGGATGTTCCACGCTGTCCTCACCCCGATCAACTGTGTCGCGCAAGGCGGCCACATTTTGTCGTACAATTCCCTGCATCTCACAGAGGCGGCCCGAGCTTGCGACCATCGAAAGGCGAAATTTATCACCAATACTGATCATGTCAGTAATGATAAAATACTCGCTCGAATGGCCATAGCGTTGATAAGGTTGTCCGACATGGGTGAGTGCCACCGAACTAGCTGTGCTCTCCACCATGATTAATATTATTTTTAACTTTCCCTCACAGTTTTCTATCGTAAGCCAATCATTGCGCTTTGCCTGATGGTGAAATACCCGAAGCGATATCAACCCAACACGAGCAATCCACATCATGATAAAGAACACCGGGCGCTTTGGAACGACGAAGAAATTAGTGATAGCAGGCGCGTTATTGATGTGTTGATTGAGAACCTTGGGCTGCAACCTTATCTGGCCAAGCATGGGCCAGATTACTTGTTCGAGGGATCAGTTGGATGGATGGACCCAGGCCCCGTTATCGATGTTGCCTCCGCCTTGTCCAAGTTCAACCATGCTGATCCATTTTCAAGGAGGTCGCGTGAGACTGTTCAGAAAGAACCAAGAAAGCGGAAGAGAAATTAGCTACTTGTTTTGACCCTCTCCCTTGTGCTCCAATCTAGTTGCACCTACTGTAATGCATAGATCTATACATCGATACACATCTAATAAATTGTGATCATGAATGTCCATGTAGCCCTCCGTGCCTCACTCGGTGCTCAGTCTGCTCTCCCATGCCTTCTCCGTGTTCACCCCCCTCCAAGTTCCTCCAGTGCATTCTCTCAATTGAAAGCTGTCAGCGCGTAGCAGGTGCCATTCGAGTAGGTGCTGTTTTCGAAGCTTTAGGTATGGGCAGTGGGGGTGGTGTCAAGGTTGAGCCGGCGCCGTACATCAAAATGCTCCTTGTTAGCAAAGTTTGAATTCTGGGTTGAGGGCATCGAAGGTACTTACTTCGGGAACAAGTGGTGAGACAGTGAGGATATCCTTCATCATGAATGGGGTTCGGGCGCTGCAGGCATCGATGCATCTGAGTGCAAACCCTGCAACGTGGGGGAGTAGATGACATGCAATGTACACGCCACGTACGGCACATGTGGATCCGAGTCTGCGGACATCGGGGCAATGAGGCTACGTCACGAGCATGAGTGAATGAAGGACAAGGAAAGGACAAAAAAATGCATGATTGCTCGTCCTGCATAACCTTGCCCGTGCTCTTGCTGACTGCGGTGATGCGAGTACGCTTAAATAAAAGCAGGCAAAATGAACCTGGAATGCGGTCTGCCATGGCATGCAAGACAATCGAGCGACTGCTTGTATGGCACTGGCAGGGAGTCCACCTCCAGTAATTTATTGGAGGGGACCTAGAAAGAGCATTGTCAGTGCCACATAGAAACGCCTAAAACGCCACTCACATCATCTGCCGTCCATGCCGCCAGCCCGCCCTCCGCCTCATTATGAAACTTGCCTATCACCTCCAAGCATGCTCTTACGATAATTTCGGTCTGCCCAGGCTGCTTGCAGACCATCGTAGGCTTGGCTCACTCAGGCTGATCATGAAATTGAGGGCTCTGAGGCGGAGGGTCTGGCGGAGGTGATTGGGGTCGGTGAGCGGGAAACGGAATCTGAACCTGCTGGTGGATGCAGAGGTGTCAGCACTGCAGTGCAGGAACGGGTGGCCAATGGTGGGTGCGGGACCAGAGTCAGTTGGAAGGAGGATAAGCGCGGCAGAGAGGTGCAAGGCGAAGAGGGTCATGTGGGACGAGCACAGCACTGTCAGCAGGGTAAGTGTGGGTCAATTTGTTGAAGTTGAAGTTGATACTAATGACATTGATAATAACTAACGCGGGAATGTTTACACGGACATGTCATGTTAGCACTTCCAAATCCCTTTTGTTGTGTCACCCAGGTATGTTTTTTTCTCATCTCTTGGTTTGCATGCAGCCTTGGACATGCCCGCTGTCACTGGCACGTCTCAAGCTTCATTCATTGTCTATGGACTCACCTGAACTGACTATCTACGACAGCTCCTCTCCTTGGCCATGGAACTCGACGGCGCAGGTAAAGGTGCAGCCGTGAAGGCGGTACGGTATAAGATCCGCAGCGGCGGCTCGCATGCATGTATCTCGGCTGCGTCTCCTGCTCCTCCATCGCACACGCCATCGACCCCGACACTGCCGTCCTTTGTTTCCTTGACCACAGTTTTCACGAGGTCAGTCTCAGATGGCAGGCATTGCACGGCATCCTTGATGACCGTTGTCAATGGGGAGGTGTGTGCATTTTTATACTGCGTTGAAATTGTCACTAACTTCTATTTATCTATTTAGCTATCATCTCGTGTCTCGACGCAGGTGTTGCCGCTTCAGTCAGACAGAAGGTAAGCGTCCCATATCGTCTCTTTTGTATTTGCTGACTATAGATGATGATGATGATGAATCAGTTTATTGCTCGACAAGCTGCGACGAGCTAAGAGGCATGGCTAAGCCAAATATAAGTAAAGTAAGTAAGAGGTAGCGATGTAAGGTGGTCGGCGAATCTTTGCTGACTATAGAGCCCCTAGATCTAGTAGTTTTTGATCTTCATCAGATCTCAGCATGTGATAACATAGCATGAGGGAAGGTCAAGCCATTGAAGATAGCATTATTAGCTATGGATAATAGATACGTATGGAAGTCGTGTGATGATGTGGTAATTTCCCCCGTTTTTGAACCACCTTACATCCTCTGGTTCAGCCTGAGATTTCGCGGAGGCACCGCTGAGGCACATCCTCCCATGAACATTCACACGTGGACATTGCTAATAGTACAATGAGCTCTGCCTTTCCGCTGCTAAACATGGATCAATGAAGTTTGGTACGTACAGCCTCCCTTGAAGTTCTACAGAAGCCGTTGACGAGCATGTCTACTGCAGCTCTATAGCTAGGTCTCCTTTCAAACCTCAGGCCTCTCTCAAACAGCAGGCAGGATCATTTCCGCAATGGATCACACATGATCACTCCACGCTGCATACATTCAGAACCCTCATCCTACGTTACTCAAGAGCAAAGATGAACACCTCAATAGATGTATGTACATTGACAGAACTATCTCCTTGGATTGCAATGACTGTCTCCGATGAAGACCCAGAGTCCAACACTCGGGATTTTCGTGTACATGCGTGAAATGGATATCCGGACGTAAAACACGCATGCGCAGCAGCGATGGCCACGTTCGAGCAAAGGGATGCACCTTGCTGTTTAATCGAAAGACAAAGGGAAAAAACACGCGGTTGGCCTTTCATAAAGCTCTTCAAAAAGCTCTCCAGCCCCAGATTGAGTCGACCTCCTATCCCATATGTACATCCACAGTACGGTTTCTCGACCACCCAACCACAACTCGTACATGCTGCTCAGCAATGACTACGGCGAATCATCTGATTCAGAATCTCCAGTGCCTTTCGGCACATCAAACCATCGCAATGGTTCCTTTGTCGATGCGCCAAACGATGAATGCCCGGTCCATGCCCCAGACATTGAATGTCCTACCATGAGGATCGATAAGGGTAAGCAATTTGTTCCACAACATAACCTTCATTGACATTCTAAACAGCTCAGCCGGCTTTCACAATGATGATGAACCAGCTGCAGGACAGTGGACACGACATCCCTTCCTTAGGCAAAAAACGTCCCAGAGAAGAACTAGACCTTGAAGGCCTTGGTCCCAGTCCATCCAAGAAATCGAACATCGCTGCTCTAGGTACGTGTTGTATATCTTCATTCAGAGTAATTATCTTGACAATGCACTAGGTCCCCAGGTACAGCACGAGCTCTTTGTAGGCGATCCCAGCCCATCTGTGCACTCCGCGGCCCTTGTCCAGGAGGCTAGTAAAAGTGCGGCTTCGCTTATGAACGTGCACAAGGATAATACACCGGCGCCTGCGTCTACACCGGCGCCTGAATCTGCACCAGCGCCTGCGCCTGTGTCCGCGCTCTCGCCCGCATCGGCACCGGCAGTCATACCCATACACAGGCCTGCGCCCGCGCGCATGGCCGCACCGGTACCTGCACCCGTAGACGCACCAGCACTTGAACCTGTATGCGCGCCAGCACCTGCGCCTGTGCCTGTGTCTTTGAGGAGGGAGCCCCCTGCGCCGATGGATGTTGACCCCTTCAATGACAATCACGAACGAATCCATCTCGCCGCCTACAATGCCGCAACTCTCCTTCAACCGCCTGCCGGGGGCTTCCCTATGATCAACGGGCTTAGCGTTCGTGATGTGTTCCGCTATGTGGACATGGAGACGAAGCAGATTTGGGACGAACAGGAAGGCCCAAAGGTTCTCGCGTATATTGCGAATGACCATGCCGTGCAGCGGGCGACAACCCGCGTCAATGCTCTTACTTCATTCCTTCGAACGACATTCAACTCTGAGGATATCTTTGTCGGTCATGCCTTACCATGCCTCAAGAGGGATTTCGCGTACGGACCTGACTACAAGCCTCTCCACCCGTATCTGATCCTAGGCCTCACCACCCCGCAAAGCATGGCCCTACTAAACCGAGGATGCTGGTCATCTCCTGCGTATACGTTCTTTGTTCTTGACTACACTGTTTCCCCATCATCGTTTGCCTTCACGCTCGAGAACATCTACCTGGAACCCTCGGAAACTGCAAACAGAGTTGTCGAGAGGTGGATCAAGAGAAAGTTGCAGTCGGTGAAGAGCCTGGGGATCTTTATCCTGAATAATCGGGACGCAGTTCCTGAGGATCTCACCCCGGATCATATTTTGGACTACATCTTCGAAAGCGTGGAGGTCCGAAGCTGCAAGATTTCCATGGGAGGGCAGGACACCACAGTATTCAACATATACATTCACTCCCCTACTTCTCTGGCGGATGTTCACGACCTCTGGATGCTGCGTCTCAAGTCCCTGAGCTACCCCACCATTCATGGCACAGGGATAGTCATCCAAGCCCACCACTGTAATGTTTGCAAAGGCTGCGACCATCTTACGAGTGGTTGTGGTTATCCCACCATCCCTGGCTGGGCCAGGCTGGCAGCCGACAGGATCACTGGCCGACAATGCGAGTGGCCAATTCAGCTGTGGATGAGGCTTTCTCAGAGACATGGACGAAGGATTCGAGTCCTTCTGCGGCACCCCAGCGGCGGAAGTGCCAATGGAAAACAGGAGTGGGCGAGGACGAGTAGACCTTCACGGCAACGGTGATGAAGGTGGAAATCAGTACTTCTGGGGTGGTTAGTGCTACTAACGCCTCACACTACTGAACGCCTCATTATGACTTTCCTTTCATCGGGTTTGTTTTCCTACTCTTACTGGATCAATACGTACACTGGCACCGCAGCCACTGTCCTTAGCAATGCTTACTACTTCAACGCGGTCCTGTACTATATCATACTTACACTCGTTATATCAATACATGTCATGTGGTTATAAAACCTGCAGCTGGTTATCATAATTAAGTGTTATGATGATGATTCCTATTATGGAAATCCATCGACGCGCATCCGTTTTTGGAGCATCACCGGTCGGTCCGGTCGGCTGTCGGTTAAAACGAACATCATGTGTGGTTAGTATGCATGCTTATTTGGCTACCGTATACTCTTGCAACAACCACCATCATCAATTGATTCTCAAAGTCTTGCTGCAATATTGCGCGGTATTACCAGTACTGCAGCGAAAAGCACGAGACCTGTAGGATTCGTTGTTATATATCACTTTACGAGCTCCAGGGCTCATCTTCCTGTGGGAGGTTTATCTGGATCTGGGAGTTTACATGACCTTGAAAGTATTGCAGCTCACTGCGCAAATAATTGTCTGCAGCAAACACGTGATTCAACTTTCAGGAAAACCTTCGATCCTCGACCAACACCATGTTCTCCGCAGTTCCTTGGTGGATTGGGAGGATCGCGTGAGATGGCTCCTGCTCGTCACCATGCATGGGCTCAAGTGGAGGGGTGAGGGAACTTTGCAGGCCCTTTGGGATTTTGAGCGGTGGCATTGTGCCACGCTCATGATCAATCAGTGGCATCATCCTATACCAGGGGAGAAGGCTTAAAAGGTGTTTGTTGTGCCACCTGCCTACAATGCCACACTGAACCAGTGGCCATGCCACACATTTGCTGAGAGCTCTCTCCCTATATAATGCAGATGAAGTGCAAAGGTTCCGTCGCCCCAACCAGTCTGTGAATATCTTTTTGATTTGTGCATTTTCAGTGAGTACAACCACTAGATTGACTCGCTGACCATTCACTAACAACTATACCATAGTGCCGTTTCATGCCACGCCAGCTCATTTGTGCTTGAACTCTATGCATGATTCGTAACTGCTCAATCACGACAGTATTCAGTGTCCGTCCATGTCCCCGCGTATGAAATTCCCAGGGCACTCTTTGGCCAAACTGTACCTTCACGAGTCTAGCTCCTCGTTCTTTCGACATTGCATCTATCCAGGCTCCGTCCACCTAGCAAACCCCGGCCTTGAATGAGGGCAAGGCAGATCGACGGATACTTATTTTCGGGACTTGCATGAGTATCCCAGGGCTGCTGGTCAGTTACAGTATAGTTTCTTCTAATTAATATTCAATAACAATCATCACCTTAGTGCCTCTCCATACACACATGGCATTGATCTAGTGACTTCCGATGAAGGCTAAGGCCATAGTCATTTTTGTGCGGCTTTTCTTGGGTGCGCAACCCTTCAACGCCTTGTTTGCATTCATTTCTCACTCAGTATGCACCCACAGTGCCATTGTCGTCGGGCTGGGACAAAAGCTCGGCTGGTGCTCTGCTAGCCACCACAACAGTGGCGTTCCTGTCGGACGTTTATCTGGATCTGGCCTACACAATCTTGAAAGTATTGCAGCTCACTGCCTGCAGCAAATGCGCGATTCAACTTTCAGAAAAGCCTTCGGTCCTGTCACGAGTCATGACTACATTCGGCCATCGACATCGACACCATCTGTCTTCTTCACTGACATCGGTCTTCCTGATGTGTTCTTTCACCAACCCGCATACGCGTGACCATTACATTCTCACTAGGACAGCCTTGACGCTAACCTCATCAGACTTTGTCGTGTTTGAGTGACGGTCATTTTCTCATCGCACTCTACACCACCTCATCCTTGATCTGAACCTGCGCTACCACCACGTATGACCTGCATTCATGGGCGATAGCATGTGGAACGTGTGGTGTCCCCAGTTTAGTTCACACCCGCACAATGCCAAGGCTACAAAACGGCACCGCGAATTTGCGGCTGACAACCTCGTTAAGATGATCGCCAGACTGTCAGGAGACACTCTCGGGCCCGGGCGTCGGACCCGAGCGTCGGACCTGGACAACATTTGTCGGGCCCGACCGTGCGCCCCCAACGCTCCCTTCAGCTCCAACCGCTCGTCTCCGCTTGCACTGGTGCGAGGTACACACTGGTACTCGTTGCTCATTTACATTACACTCGTTTATTTACATTTCTATCTATTTTCGCTCTCCGACACGAGGC
>JABCKJ010000679.1:0-10034 GCA_018850815.1 Asterophora lycoperdoides
AGCATCTTTAACTGTCACCAGGATCCATGGAGGGGGTGTAAATATCTCTTTCTCCTCTCCTCCTTGAATTAATTAATTAATTAAATTAATTCTTTGGAATGTCCACACCTATAGTTAAATTGCCCTAATATCACTTCCAACAAACAAGGGCACATAAGGTTGGTAAGCGTTAGCTCGACAGCCGCCGCTCAGCAACGACGACGACGAGCAGCTATGGCTACAGCACCCACTCGTCGCGCAATCCTAGATTTGTACCACGCGACACTCCGCACGTCCAACTCCTTCGGCTCGTACAACTTCCGCGAATACTTTGTCCGCAGAACGAAGGACACCTTCCGGGAGATCCAGGTGCGCCCAGACTGGCCTGTCGCCCATTTTCGCTCAGTCTAATCTTTCTTCTTCTCTTTCCTGTTTCCTTCTCGATTTTTAGGCTGCGGAATCTGACCCGGCTAAGGTCAAAAATCTTTACGCCGCTGCCGTGAATGAACTTACTGTGCTCCGCCGGAGCGCGATCGTGAACCAGCTCTACGGAGGGCGGAAGCTGGCTGTGGAGAACCTGGAGAAGAAGCCGGAGGATTTCAAGACGAGGGGCGATAACTGAACTGATATCGAGAGGGGATATCACTGTTCAAAACCATTTGTCGTTTGGACCACATTTGGAGGAGACGAGGCAGGGTGGACGAGGACCGCAAGCCACGCCCAGCTGTGTACTTTTACTTTGATACCGTGACACCAGCGTACACCGACGCTGGCTGTTGCGCATGCGCGTCCTGCGCGTCCTTCAGCCTCTGCTCAAACTCAGCATGCTCCTTCGCAATCTTCTCCTGTCTCCTCCTCTCCGCGTTTGCATCATTACCAACGAGTGTCGGGTCGCTCGCGGTGAGATTTTCAGTTCTGGGCCGCAGGCCGTAGGAGCCTGCAACAATGGCGACAATGGTAAGACCCTGAGCGGCGACTCGCACCCTGAGCCATTGGTTGAAGGAGTGAGACTGTCCGCGTCGCAATTTGACCATGGCGACGACGAGGGCACCCACAGTAGCAACGGAGCCTGGGAGGGAGTTCAGGCGATAAGTTCAAGGGAATCTTGACATTGAAAGAATGAATTGCTCAGCTCACCGAGAGGTACCCATGGGTTTTCCTTGAACTTCCGCGACGCCTTTTCTCGGTATGTCTCCATTCCAGGCACGGCCTTTACTTGAGTTGGTCCACTCATGTTTTATGTATCAAGGTGCGATTTGATAGCTCCCAAGCAGTTTGGATGAAACAACGTTCAGGACGAGGCTGAATTGCGCCTTGGAATCGGGATCGAGTGTCTATGCCGATCGTGGGTCACAGAAATGCTCCACTTTTGATATAGAAGAGTGAAAATCAATAGCCAGAGGTACGTGAATCAGCCACGTCGTCTGAGCAGGCGGCAAGCTAGTGCCTTGAGCGCTTGGGCGGTAGTGGTAGTGCAGTAAAGTGAACAGTAAAGTGAACGCCAATTTCTAGGTATTCATATTTATTATAATTCAAATTAACCACATTGAACACGTGATGCTCAGAGATCCCCGAAATGCGCATTTTCAATTTGCGTGAACTCGACACTCAAGCTTTCCCTTCATGCTTAAATCTCAATGAGGGTTGGGAAATTTTCACAAACCGACATCTCAGTCATTTCCTTGCATTGCATATAAAAAGTCTTTTCAGGAGACACGGATGAGGATGCGCACAAGTTGCTTGGCACATATGTATGGCGTACTTGATAGAGGATGCTGCCAAAAAGGACAATCTCCATCAACGCCCAGACTCAACGCCATATATTCCACCGAAGACAGTATGATACCACCATGTCATTGGCCACTAATAGTACAATCATTTTACAACAATTTCGTGAGGTGGTGTGTGGCGCAACAAGTATATGTACATATTTGTCAAAAAAGAACTTCAATGTTCAATTGACAGGAACTCAAAGCCCTTGCTGGATAGCCAAAGGCTCATCAGTTATCATTTGGCAGCCGGGAGCCAGACCTATTCACAAACGTAAAGAGGTCAGTTTAGAGCTTTCCGAAAGGGTTGAAAGAAACAAACCCAATGTAAGTCCTGAACTTGACGGCCTCGCTGGCAGGTTTGACCTGAAGGGGCTTGACAGGGGCATGCCCAACGGCCTTGGCGATACGGTCGGAGAGGTCCTGGTCGACGGCGGCAAAGACCGAGACTGTCGAATGCGGTGAGATCAGCAAGGATTCAGTATCCGATAAAGATTGTGACAGAGTACGCACGCTGCCTGGCCTTGATCTCGGCGCTCTTGACATTGCCGAAGTGACCAGCAACGTTCCGAACGTAGGTCTCGCGCTGCTGGTCGTTCCAAACCTTGCTCCACAGGACGCGGGGCTGCTCGAAGTCGACTGAAATCAGGAAGACACAGTGCTGTCAGTCACCTAATAAACAGAGGACATACGACGAAAACCACTCACGTTCGGTGACCTCGCTAAGATCCCTGTACGCGCCACCGATGAAATTCTCGTGGCGGGCCTCGCGCTCGAGGTCGCGTGCTCCCGAATCGATCGCACCCTTCTTGGCGACATACGACAGCGGCTGAATGGTAGATGGGTAGTTCGGGCGGAATCCCTGCGAGACAAACGCGGCCTGGCCGTCGCGCTGGAAGTTCGCGACTGGGTTGAGCGGGGCGTTGACCGGCAGCTGCTGGTAGTTTGTGCCGAGGCGGTGGCGGTGCGTGTCAGGGTAGGAGAACAGGCGCGACTGGAGGACGGGGTCGGCGGTGGGCTCGATGTAGGGGATGAGATGCGAGGGCGAGAAGGCAGACTGCTCGATCTCGGCGAAGTAGTTCTGCGGGTTCTCGTTCAGAACAAGCTTGCCAATGGGCCGCAGTGGGTATTCGCTGTGAGGCCAGACTTTGGTCAGATCGAGGATGTTGTACCGGAACTTCTCTGCCTGTTCGGGCGTTTGGGTTTGCTGGAAGCGCAAATGTCAGGATCGCGATTGGCTACGATGGAAGGGATACCCACTATGTACACAGTCCACGTAGGGAATTTGCCGGCCTCGATGGTCTCGAAGAGGCTCTGTGTAGCATAGTCGGGGTTCTCACCGGCTAACTTGGTTGCAGTGGCGTCGTCGAGAGTCTTAATGCTTTGACGTTAGGTTAAGAAGGCTTTGTGGGCGTGAATACACTTGCCTTGAACCCACCGTCCGCGCGTACATGGACCTGAACGTAGACGAAAGAACCGTCGTCTTTGAGCCACTTGAACGTGTGGCCGGAGTAGCCATGCTCCTGGTGAAAACCGTCGGGGGTACCGCGGTCTGAGAAGAGAATCAGGATCTGATGGATGGACTCGGGGTTTTGGGAAAGGTAGTCCTGAAATTATCAATGAGCTTCTTTGACTTCAAATACATAATCGCAGTGGGCATACCCAGAACGCATCGGCGTCCTTTAGATGAGTCTGGGGATCCCTCTTCTGTGTGTGTATAAAATGCGGGAACTTTGCAGGGTCACGAATGAAGAACACGGGGGTGTTGTTGAATACCCAGTCGAGGTTGCCCTCGTCGGTCTTGAGCTTGATGGCGAAGCCACGGGGGTCGCGAGCGGTATCGGCGGACCCAGACTCGCCACCAACGGTGGAGAACCGCACTGTCGCGCGGACCTTCTTGCCCACCGACTTGAAGAGTGTCTGGGAGGTGATGTCGCTCAGATCATGGGTGACCTCGAAGTAGCCGTGGGCACCGGCGCCCTTAGCGTGGACCTGGTCGATGATGTCAGTGATCGCTTACGATCTTCGATGCTCGCTAATACTTACGACGCGCTCAGGAATACGCTCGCGGTCGAAGTGGGCGAGAAGATCGATATGGTGGAAATCTAAGCACAAGTTGAAGACTTGTCGCATGCTAGCTTGACTGGGACGTACCTTGAAGCAACAAGGGCCCCAAGATGCCAGCACGCTGAGCGGCGTACGGCTCATTGACGGGGGCACCGGTGGAGGTGGTGTAGACGGCACCGTCCTTGGTGTTGTAAACCTGTGCGGATGGCATGATTTCTCGAGTGGAAAGGCGGGATGAGAAAGCACCAAGGACGGCAGGTTACCTTTATATGTGGAGAGCATCGAGAGAGCAAATGGCACACGTGATCAGAGGGTGTTTAATCAGCCTCCTCTGATTGGTTAATCGCGCAAGCCTGTCTGATGTCAAGTACCTACATCAGGTACTTGCATCGCTACATTCAATGCACCACAGTTCCTTACAGTTCTTGGTCCATGCCATAGAGAGCATTCCGAAGCTTTCCATGAGCGTCTAGAGGCCCAGCAATGCTCAGACACCGAGTATCACCCCTGGCAGCCACCACCATCGACCTTTTCGCACCTTTTGTATCCTGGATGACGCATGATCACCTTTGGATCACCTGCACCTCTGAATTCGAATTCGAGTTCCTCGTTGCATGATGTGAACTCTGCTACGTAAGCCTCTGCATGAAGGGCTTACGGAGCGGACCCCGGTTCATTTACGGATGCCGAATGGAGGCGCAAAAGAGTGTATGAACCAGTAGTCTTGCCACCATGAGATGTTTTTGCCGAACAACATCCTGTCTCACCGCCAACAGATACGTTCGAATTCGCGATCGACTCGAAGAACATTGCTCCCGACACAGTGCAGGCACCGTCGGAAAGAGCCCATCAGTACACGTCATCGAAGTTATTTATATCGGATTCAGCTAGTCTCTCACCATCGTTGCACCATCGGCGACCATTCCCAGCTTTGCTATTTCCGACCTGGGAAAAAGTACTGATTCGTCTATCCAAATGCCCGAACCTACGTTGCTCTCATTCGAAACTGGCCGTTGTTGTTTCCTTCCAGAAGGGCATACTAAGTAATTTCGTTCCAGCACTTGCTGGTGGCGCTATTAAGGAGATAATGTCCGCAAGCGTCTCTATGACGCAAGCCTACATGATTTTTTGTCTATGGTCAGTGGCAGGTCTCAGAGAGTCATACGCTGAGGCCTGAACTGATTGGGGACAAAAAGAGGCTACCATCCAACGAGCAGGACAGAGATGCACCGGCAATGGAGGGTTTTTCCTAGGGTAACACCCAAACCTCAGTCCTGCGGCATACTTCACACAACCGCTCGAATAAACGTACTGCTTTTCCAAAAACCCGCTCGAGCGCGTTTAAGCACCACCTGATGCTTCGCATCCGTTGGCCGATCATACTTTAGCGGGTTAAAGCTGCCTTGACCCTTCCCGCATGTGCCGATTGTCGAGTACAGCCCACCGAGACCGCCACACGCCCTTACCTCTCACAGCCCACCTCCTTTCAAAAAAAAAACCTCCTCCGCCTTGGCCTTGTGCTCCCACTAGTATCCCAGCCTCTATGCAGCAGACTTATTTCGGTTTATTGAATTTCGATGTTCAACCTTCAAATTCAACCTTCGTCTCTTCACAGCCTCCCACGTCCTCAAAAAGAGCGAAGTACCTTTTACTATGCAGATTTTGTGGGATGTCGGACAAATTTTGTCGGCGCCACACTGAGCACACAACGTCCATGAATTAGGTTGATGCAAGTGGCTATAAATCATTGATCACCGAGCCCGTTCGTCAATCTCATCTGTTTGGAACCCAGAGTCTTTTAAGAGAGAAAGAAAGGTAGAAGCAACTTGGCTTGTACTCATTAGAAAATGCTGACACAAATGGCAACTTCGTTGACGCCAAGGGCCAACACCACATACGCCACCGAATACATTACAGACACAATGTCATTGAAAATTAACAGATAGCGTAACTAGTATACATACATATTTAGCGAAAAGACATCAAATGATCAATCGACAGGAACCCAGAAAAAACCTGCTGAATAGCCAAGGGCTCGTCAGTTACCCGGCTGCAAGCGGGTGCCAAATCTATTCACAAACACAAAGGAGTAAATTCAGAGCTTTCCAAAGGGGTTGAAAGAAGCAAACCCGATGAAAGTCCTGAACTTGATGGCCTCGCTGGCGGGCTTGACCTTGAGGGGCTTGACGGCAGCGTGTCCGATGGCTTTAGCGATACGGTCGGAGATGTCCTGATCCACGGAGGCCCAGACGGAGACTGTCGCATGCAATAAGGACGAGGATCAGCAAGGGTACAACATTCAATGAAGATTGTGACAGAGGA
This sequence comes from Asterophora lycoperdoides, assembly GCA_018850815.1. Lineage (NCBI taxonomy): Eukaryota > Fungi > Basidiomycota > Agaricomycetes > Agaricales > Lyophyllaceae > Asterophora > Asterophora lycoperdoides. Next base: position 6,138 of record JABCKJ010000679.1, read on the forward strand.
GGAAGTGATACGCACGCTGCCTGGCCTTCACGTCAGCACTCTTGACATTGCCGAAGTGACTAGCAGCATTCTGAACGTAGGTCTCGCGCTGTTGGTCGTTCCAGACCTTGCGCCACATGGCGCGGGGCTGCTCGAAGTCAACTGACAAGAGAAAGGGAAAGTACCCTCAGTTACGAAAGACAGACCACAAGGAAAGACGACAAAAACCACTCACGTTCGGTGATCTCGCTGAGATCCCTGTAAGCGCCACCGATGAAATTCTCGTGACGCGTTTCGCGCTCAAGGTCGCGCACACCCGCGTCGATCGTACCCTTTTTAGCAACGTACGACAGGGGCTGGATGGTGGAGGCGTAGTTTGGGCGGGGGCCCTGGGAGACGAACGTGGCCTGGCCGTCGCGCTGGAAGTTCGCGATGGGGTTGAGCGGGGCGTTGACCGGCAGCTGCTGGTAGTTTGTGCCAAGGCGATGGCGGTGCGTGTCGGGGTAGGAGAACAAGCGTGACTGCAGGACGGGGTCGGCGGAGGGCTCGATGTATGGGATGAGGTGCGAGGGCGAGAATGCCACCTGTTCGATCTCGGCGAAGTAGTTCTGCGGGTTCTCGTTTAGAACAAGCTTGCCAATGGGCCGCAGTGGGTATTCGCTGTGAGGCCAGACTTTGGTGAGATCGAGGATGTTGTACCGGAATTTCTCTGCCTGTTCGGGCGTCATGGTTTGCTGGAAGCGCCCATGTCAGTACCATGATCGGCTGCGATGTAAGGTGTACCCACGATGTATACAGTCCACTTAGGGAACTCGCCGGACTGTATGGTCTCGAAGAGGCTCTGTGTGCCATAGTCGGGATTCTCACCGCCCAATTTGGCTGCAGTCTCGCGGTCGAGAGTCTGAGGCGTTGACGTTCGGCTAAGAAGGGTTTGGATGTGAAAATACACTTGCCTTGAAACCACTATCCGCGCGTACATGGACCTGAACGTAGACAAAGGAACCGTCGTCCTTGAGCCACTTGAAAGTGTTGCCGGAGTAGCCGTGCTGCTGGTGAAAACCGTCGGGGGTACCGCGGTCTGAAAAGAGGATCATGACCTGATGAATGGACTCAGGGTTTTGGGAAAGGTAGTCCTGAAATTATCAATGAGCTTCTTTGAATTGAAATTCACAATCGCCGTGGACATACCCAGAACGCATCGGCGTCCTTCAGATGAGTCTGGGGATCCCTCTTCTGTGTGTGTATAAAATGCGGGAACTTTGCAGGGTCACGAAGGAAGAACACGGGGGTGTTGTTGAATACCCAGTCAAGGTTGCCCTCGTCGGTCCGGAGTTTAATGGCGAAGCCACGGGGGTCGCGAGCGGTATCGGCGGACCCAGACTCGCCACCAACTGTGGAGAACCGGACTGTCGCACGGACCTTCTTGCCCACAGACTTGAAGAGCGTCTGCGAGGTGATGTCGCTCAGGTCATGGGTGACCTCGAAGTAGCCATGAGCACCGGCACCCTTGGCATGGACCTGGTAGATGATGTCAAGGATTGCTTATGATCATGTTCGCGAATACTTACGACACGCTCAGGAATACGCTCGCGGTCGAAGTGGGCGAGTAGATCGATATGGTGGAAATCTAAGCAGCAGTGGAAGAATTGTCGCATGCTAGCTTGACTGGGACCTACCTTGAAGTAGCAAGGGCCCTAAGATGCCAGCACGCTGAGCGGCGTATGGCTCATTGACGGGGGCACCGCTGGAGGTGGTGTAGACGGCGCCGTCCTTGGTGTTGAAAACTTGTGCGGATGGCATGATTTCTTGAGTGGAAAGGCGGGATGAGAAAGCACGAAGGACCTTCAAGTTTATATACTGGCCCGGGGAAAGACCAAGGTTTCAGCCTGGTCTGACTGATTGAGTCAGGTAGCTGTACTTCCTACGTCACCAGCCTCATCGCCGCGGCACTGCAGGTCTTGGTCCATGCCATGGAGAACATTCCCCCAAGGGCCACAGGAGCTTCTAGAGGCCCCACAATACCCAGACGTGCCCCCAGAGGCGCCACCACCATCAGTTGATCGGCACCTTGACATGACCACATTTGAAAGAGGCTACCACTTGACAAGCAGGCCAGGAGACGCTCAACTGCCCACCGGCAATGGCGGGTTTTTATGTGCCAACACGCCGTCTAATCAGCCCCGGAGCGTACCCCAGGAACAGGCTTGAACAAACGTACTGTTTATCCAAAACCAGCTCCAGTGCCTTGGCGACCACCTCATGATTCGGCGACCATACTTAAAAAAAATTGCCTTGACCCTTGCCGCCTGTGCCGATCCACAACCACCACCAAGCCCACCACACCCTTGACGCGCACCCACCCGCCTCCTTGAATCAAAGAAAACTCCCCCGCCTTCGCCTCACGCTCCGCCCGCTCATACTCGCAGTTGAACGATGGGGAGGGCGAAGCAAGCTTCGAGTTTGGCAGTCATCGTATTGACCATATTGTAATTTCAGCGTGCATCACTCGTCCGAACCGCTGATACACATGTCTATGGTACAGCACGTCAGTAGTCAATTGACACATTCATACTCTCACACGTGCTTGGCTGCCTTTCGACCCGGTTTATTGTCTGCTCCGCACAGACACTTCTTAGGTCCACACGCCCGCGCGTCGCCACCTCCCCCTCCAAGCGCCCCTTCACCATGCGCTCCCCCTGCCGGGGACTGGTCAAAGCAGCTAAGAGACGTCAAGCGAGGAAGCGCGGCCCCACCATTGACAATCACGCCTAGGAGCACTGACAAGAGGCGCAGAAGCGTGGGCACGGGATGAGCTTCAAGGAGCTCGAGGCCTTTTCGCGGTGAGTATTCATACTTACGTGAATGAGGTGAGGAGGCACTGACATGTCATTACCATGTCCCGGTTGGCAAAAAAGCTGACCAGATAGCCGTCGTTGTTAATGCGTAAGCCTTCAAGCGCAAGTACGAGGAGACACCCAAACACCCAACTGGCGGTGTCATAGATGATAGCGGGTGCGGGAGTCGCGGAAGAGACGGTTTTCATGTGTAGCCGGTTCACTGTGCCGATACTTGACCAGGAGCGGACATTCCCTTAGGATGGGTGTACACGTCCGTCTGAGAGACTGAAGAGAACCAGTGTCGAAATGTAAACCCAGCGTGAGAAGTTGCCAGAGCGTGAATTAAGGTGAACGGAGAGCTGTTGTTCGCGAGAGAGTACAGATAAGATAGTCGTCCTGGACATTCGGCGTTTGGAGCAGTACGAAGTCCTCCGGCCGTATAACTTGCCCAATCAATGCGTATGGCCGTAGAAATCGGTGGTCACGCAACAGTGAGGTCGTAATTTTCCTGTGAGTCACAATTCCGGTAAAGCTGAACATATGGTCTGGGAGCACGGCGTGAGGGAGGATGATGAACCCAGAGCCAAGGCGCACTGCGGGATATTTGTCCACGACATGTCCGACTCACGGCTATTCGGCCGAGGATGCCAGAGTAAAAGATCTCGCTCAGTCTGAAGTTCTCCAGTGCCAGGCTCCGTGACCACGATCGATGTTTCCTCGAAGCGCCGGTTAAACTCATCGTTTCGGATGGATTCGGTGGCCGTTCCGCTTTGTCAAAAGATGAAGTGTGAGAGGAAGGAATGACCACAAGAGGTTGTACTCCCCCATGTCACTGTTGGCCGTTGATTCAAGTTGGATCTTCAGTGTCACTGGACATTGCATTGGAATGCTAGTTTGCTACGATCGAGACGTGTTGAGCGTGCGATGAGCAAACTGTCGGTGCAACCAGCGTAGCAGATAGATGTTGCTCCAGAGCCCGATGAATTGTTAGCGTACAAGCAACATACACCGCCAATTGTGTTACAGGTGGTCACAATTGAACCAAATTTGATGTCGCCCACAAAATTTCTCAGTGTAGACT